>JAODAL010011949.1:0-97590 GCA_025379985.1 Phyllomedusa bahiana
CGGAATGTTTAAAGGACATACGCCAGTAGCAAAGCTAAACTTAACAAATAATGCAGCATATCATCACGGCACAGAAAGTAACCTCAACTTTTTCACTACTTTTCAATGGTCTTTGTTTGTAGATATTAACAGATAACATAAAAAGCTGTGATATCACGGTCCAGTTAAACTCTTCTGTATCCGTAAACATACACCTACTCCTGGGACATTCATTCACCACTTTGCGCCCAATGTTTGTGGGGCCACTGGACAACTGACTGGTGTCCCCAATGGGTAAGATGGCTCTGATCCCACCAGGAGTGGTTAAATGTAACGCCATGCCTCTAAGCACCCCCAAGCACACCCATATTATCATACCACCTACATTGGTGTAGGTCTGCAGCCTACAAGACTAATTGCAGTTGGTCCTGCCCAAATCCATGACGTCAAACCAAGCCATGTCCCCTAGCAATTCCCAAACATGACACATAGTGGCATAACTATAGGGGGTGCAGATGTAGCAGTTGCACGCAGGCCCTGAGGGGGCCCAAAGTCCCTTCTGCCACATAAGATGATACCAGCATTGCAAGTGGCTCATGGTAGCTGGGGAGAGGGGGCATTTCACTTTCTAGGACTCCCGGAGCTTCAAGTTACGCCTCTGATGACACCCCCAAACACCCCCAAATCATCACACTGCTTATTTCAGACCCCCAACTGATGTCTTTTATGCAGCCTGTGGCCAACAAGACTAATTGGAAGGACAGGGAGCTGATGGACATACAAATAGATAAATAGGCAGCACCAAACCAGTGATCCAAGGCATGCACCCTGGATTCCTGTGATATACATTCACCACCTGGGGCCCCTAAGCTTGTGGGATCCTCAGGCAACTGCTTAGTGTCCCCAGTGCACAATGGCCTTCGGTTGCCCTTAAAGGGGCATGGCTTGCCATGTGGTTAGTAAAAGACGAAGATGTCCTCTGAGGTGGTATAATATGCCACCACTCCACCTCTTATGCACTGACGTTCCTATCCTGGAGGATGGCCAAGGTGACTGGATCGGGTTGTCAGAGTTTCGAAACAAACCACACTAGGGTTCCAAATCCAAGATGGCGTCCGCTCCTTGTGTTGGCCCCGCTGCCTCGCTCAAGAGCTGCCAGCATCTTCTTGGAAAAGTGGAGAGTGGGTCCTTCTGTATCCAACCCTTGTCTATCCCTGAAAGATGTGTCTAGGCTCTCGTGGGCCACATAGAGGGATGCTGCTGGCCTTGAGCTTGATGCCTCCATACAACACCATATAAAAGAGATATTCTTCCCTATAAGCAACACTCCTATAGGTGAACACCTCTGTAATACCACATACAATAAGGGCACGTGATGAATTCCTACCAGGGTCTGTGACTGAAGAAGGGGCCTAAGGACACATAGAGGTCGTAGGTTGTAACTCCATATGCCTCTGAATCTGCAGGTGAGATTGCCTCTTACATGAGACCTGAAATCGCTGTCAAATAATACACTAAAAAAAAAGTTCCTGTCTTTGACCGGACCCTGCTGCCCGCGGCTGTGCTGCTGCTGTTCCCCATTCAAGTGTTGGCTATAATGGAAAAACCAGTAACGCTCTCTAGAAGGATATACCCAATAGACACTAGGTATTACTCTGCAATAGAAGATTGTCGCTTCTTTTTGTACGTTATATGTGGATTTGAAGAACATTGTCTTAATTGTTGTGTATATTATTTTGCATGACGCCTCATTGGAATTTTTAAAGTTTAATTAAAGTTTGAATTTTTAACTCGTTAAAGGGGTTGTCTCGCTTCATTGTTTCATATCACCTCAGTCCTGTTTTTCTCGGGTTTTCCGTTTGAAATTAGGGGGGTTTACTGGCTTTTACTGGGCCCCAGTGCGAGCTGCTGAGGGCACCAAGTCTTTTAGCTAACGACCCAGCACTGGCACCTATCAGGAGGATCAAACAGGTCTGTAGCTATTCAACCATGCTTAGCGCCTACAGGAGAGATCAAACAGGTCTGTAGCTATAGCAACCAGCACTGGCAGCCTATTTATGAGAGTTCAAAAAAGGTCTGTAGCTTTTAGCGAACCAGCACTGGCAGCCTATCATGAGAGATCAATCAGGTCTGTAGCTATAGCAACCAGTGCTGGCAGCCTATCAGGAGAGATCAAACAGGTCTGTAGCTTTAACGAACAGTGCTGGCAGCCTATCAGGAGAGATGGAACAGGTCTGTAGCTATAGGGACCAGCGCTGTCAACCTATCAGGAGAGATAGAACAGGTCTGTAGCTATAGCAACCAGCGCTTGCAGCCTATCAGGAGAGATTGAGCAGGTCTGTAGCTATAGCAACCAGTGCTGACAGCCTATCAGGAGAGATCAAACAGGTTTGTAACTATAGCGACCTGAGGAGCTGATGCAGCCCATACAAGAGGGGAAATTTCAGAATAGGTAGGACACTGTTAATGGACACATATTGCAAAGTGACTTGTTTGTGCAAGATCTTTAGCATAAAAAAGCAGCGATCCCTGTAGTGAGACAACCTCTTTAATTTTCAGTGATTATAATTGTCATGGGTTAAATTGAAATCGTTGTTGTATTCAGTGATTTTTGGGCAATGAAAAGAGCCGTACATGAAAGCATAAGGGAGGAGGTACGGTCACACTAATCAGGGGCTGCTGATAATACTTACACTTCTCAGGCCAGAAAGAAGGACCATGAAGCAATCCTTTCACTGCTATCAGATCTCACAGAGGGGAAGTCAATCATATATTAGTCGCATATTGCGGTCAGTATGTTAAAAAAAGAAAAATTTGTTGACTGTGTCCCTTTAAATGGGATGTTCACTAAAAACAAATGAGATGATATTGGGGTATGGGAGGGCAAAAAAGGAAAAAAAAAACCTGATACCCGTCTCCCCTGTGCTCCGAGACTTGCCGGGGATTATTGGGAGCTAGGAGGACAGGGAGAGAAGAATCCATTTTTTTTTTTGCCCACCCTGGTCCCAACACCATGTCATCTTTTCAACTCCAACACTTCCACTTTGCATGAGTTGAGCAACATGATTACGGGTATGACTCCCATTATGGCACAGTCCTTCCATTGGAGCCATTAAGCCTTGTGTTTGTATCCATCGCATTCATCATTTCTCCAGTTAACTTTCCCTGATCGAGCGCGATTTTGTATACTTGCCAGCATGTTGGGATCCTACCGATGCCCACAACCTTTTATTTCTATAATTATTGAGATTTGCAGACTCTGTCTTTCGCCCGGCAACTGCAGAACATGGCCGCCATCTTGAAAGCCGCCATATTGGATCAAGGGCAAGTTTCTCCAACAGGGAGGTGGTCGTGTAATATATCAAAGAAGAGAAGAATTGTCTCAGAAATCGATGGCTGCAATCAGATCTGCAATATCTTTCGTGGTTCCAAACACAAAAAGCTGCAACACCAGCAACAACAGCGATTTGACATGTTCAGTACATGAACACAGAGCTGACGGCCCTGGATCCAGTTGTTATGAACTTTCTGTGTTGATAACTTTTGAACCATAAGAGATATTACAAATTCTGAGTCTTCTTCAATATATTATATGACCACCTTCCCATAGGAGAAACTTGCCTCTGTTCCAATATGGTGGTTTTAATTGGCAGCCATGTTCCGGTCATAGAATTAAATATATGTGCCCTCACCCATTACTTGCTGGGATATTCAGCTACGTCATTTCTACTTTCATTTCTTAATTAAAGGGGCTTTATGGGACTTTTGACTCACCCTGTAGATAGGGCAGGTCAAGAGACAGCTTTCAAGATGGTGGCCATGCAGAATCGGGACGATGTGTACATGAGGTTAGGTGACCGCCTAGGGCACCACTTCATCCCACCTAGGAAGAGTGCGCAAGGTGGAATGGCTGGGGCTTAATTTTCCCATAGGGAGGGCGCTATGTGCCTTATTTGCCTAGGGCACCGGAATACCTTGTCCCAGTCCTGCCGCCATGTTCCGGTCATAGCCTTAAATATAGGCGCCCTCACCCATTACATTCTGAAGTAAAAGGGAGTTCTGGGACTTTTGACTCACCCTGTACATAGGGCAGGTCAAGAAACCTACAATGGTGACTTTCAAGATGGCGGCCAAGCAGGACCAGGATGACGGGCAGACAAAGGCAGATGACCGACTAGGGTGCCACTTCATCCCACGCAGGAAGAGTATGCAAGGTGGAATGGGTAGGGCTTAATTTTCCCATGGGGGGGCACTGTGTGTCTTATTTGCCTAGGGCACCAGAATACCTTGTCCCAGTCCTGCAGTCATAGCCTTAAATGTAGGCATGTACAAATTCTGAGTCTTCTTCAATATATTATATGACCACCTTCCCATAGGAGAAACTTGCCTCTAATCCAATATGGTGGTTTTCAAATTGGCAGTCATGTTCCGGTCATAGCCTTAAATATATGCGTCCTCACCCATGATTTGCTGGGGTATTAAGCTATGTCATTTTTACTTTCATTTCTGAAGTAAAAGGGTGTTCTTGGACTTTTGACTCATCCTGTACATAGGGCAGGTCAAGAGACCTACAATGCCAGCTTCCAAGATGGCGTCAATGCAGGACCGATACGACAGGTAGATAAAGGTAGGGGATTGCCTAGGGCACCACTTCATCCCAGGCAGTAAGGTTGCGCATTGGGTGGGGGGTGGAGGGGGGCGCCTTGTACCTTATTTGCCTATGGCACTAGAATACCTTGTTCCAGTCCTGCCGCCATGTTCCGGACATAGCCTCAAGGCTATCCTTCCTCTCCCATGACTTGCTGGGGGACTCAGATCAGGTAATTTTCCCTTTTCCCATTTTGCATGGCACCGGTAAAGTGCGGAGAATGACAACAACAACATAATTTACCTACTTCCAGTCAAGTCTATGGGAAGCGTCGGCCACATGACCCCGAAAACAAGACACCGAGGCAAAATGAAAGCAACAATGTAGCAGCTGATAAAGTGCGTCCAGGCCCGCATTCCAGTGAGCGATTGCTGATGACTTTCACCTTCCAGCTTCTATAATGTCGCCCATTACTGTCAGCGTTTAATAAGAATTCGGCGGTAATATAGCAGCAATGTCATTTGTCTCATAAAACTCTGTTTTATTTTGTTTCTTTTAAATGAAGTCTCTCTCCTTTGGCACGACTGTAATTAGAATGTGACGGCGCAGACACCCGCGCCACGGACGGCTCGCTGACGGCTCTCGACACCGGATGAATATTAATGCAGCAGATCTATAATTGATGATGATTAAAAAAGGTTCATTGGCTGCGGCATTTGTAATATTACCCTGACATAATCAGCATATATATTGTGTATAGCGATGCACCTGAGCGGAATTCGTCACTCAACTACTTCTTTATGCATTACAATAACTTGTAGAGCGAAAGTGGCAGCCGGATAGAGCTGTGCTTTTTGCGTGGGGCAGCAATGGTGGTGGCGAGCAGAACGGTAAGAAGCAGAGTCATCCTACAAGAGAAATGTAGCAACATATGGCACCTACTGAAGTCATTTGTGACCAAACCAGAATTGGACTGGCCCATAGGGGAGCCGGGAAAACCCCCGGTGGGTCCCTGAGCATGGCAGACTACCAAGAGCTGCTTTTCAACTGCATGTGCATCCTTACGAGAGGTAGAAAGGCAGAGACAAAGAAGCAGAAAACCATAAGAGCCATATTCAGCAGGTACAGTCATGTACAGTATATGTCAGGTAGACCCTCAGAATTGGCTTCACTGATGGGCTCCGGGCACCCCAGTCCAACACTGGGTCAGAGCATCTCCTCTAGCCAATCTCCATCCCAACTATTTGAGAGAGATTCGTATGATATGTATCCATATCTAGGCTTTTACTGGCCCCAGCACTGGGACAGGTCTTGCCTAGGATAAAGGGGCACCTTAGGCAGTTGTCTACATTTGCCTACCAATTGCCACGGCACTAACTGGCTTAGAGAGGTTCAAGTGGGCCCATGAGCATGGCAGGCCAGGAGCTGCTTTTCAACTGCATGTGCATCCTTATGAGAGGTAGAAAGAAAAGAGAGAAATAAGCAGAAAACAAGAGACATATGAAGAAGGTACAGTCATGTACAGTATATGTAAGGTAGGTCCCCAGAATTGGCTTCACTGATGGGTTTCAGGCACCCCAGTCAAACATTGAGTCAGAGCATCTCCTCTAGACCATCTCCTGCCCAACTATTTGAGAGAGATTCTCATGATATGTGTCCATGTCTAGGCTTGTAGTGGCCCCAGGACTGGGGCAAGGCTTGCCTGGGATAAAGGGGCGCCATAGGCAGTTGCCTACATTCTCCTACCCATCGCCCTGGCTCTGACTGGCCCAGCGAGTTGCAATTGGGCCCCTGAGTATGGCAGGTCAGGAGCCGCTTTTCAACTGCACGTGCATCCTTACAAGAGGCAGAACGGCAGAGAAAAAGAAGCAGAAAGCGAGAGACATATGCAGTATGTAGTCATGTACAGTAGATGTAGGGTGGGCTCTAACAATTGACTTCACTTGTGGGCTCCATAATTGATTTCATTTGTGGTCCCTCAGAATCCACACCACGGATGCGCTCTAGGCACCCCAGTCCGACACTGGGTCATAGCATCTCCTCCAACCAATCTCCAGTCCACTTAATTGAGGGGGTGAGTTTAATCTTCATATATTCCTGACTCCGTACAGAACACAACCATCGAAACTCTGCCATGACCTGCAACAGGTTACAGGGGAGCCTCCATCTCATATATTGAGGGCACAACTGTCACACACTGATGGCATATCTTATCGATATGCCATCAATGTGGGAAATGGGCAAGGCCATCTTAGCAGCATTCTGGGTAGTGCAGTAGGCCTTGTCCAAACACATGACATCATACCAGTCCATGTCTCTAGCCATGCCCAAGCACATCCATTTCATCATGCCGCTTACATCAGGACACCCTGCTGACATCTTGTAAGAAGCCTGCAGCCTACAAGACTAATTGACAGGACAGGGAGTCAATGGCTTCCTGCTCCACCATGGTTTCTAACTGTTTGCACATCCTAAGAATAAGCAGTCCTGACCCATGTGCCCTGGATTTTGGGACATGCATTCACCACCTAGGGGTCCCTATGCTTGTGGAGCCCCCAGGCCTATTGTGCTCAACGGATAAGATGGCCCTGGAGATGGGAACACCCCTTTAAGTATCAAGGTAAAGTCTGTCCTGTAATTGGCTGAAGCAGTCACGTGAACGATGAACGTTTCGTGCTTCAGCTTGGATGAACGGACCGACAGCCGGGGGGTGAAGGAGTGCGTCCGGGAGGTAAATACGAGGTTTCTCTTCTATATTTACTCATACCCAAATGGCCAATGAGTATGAATGGATTCCGTAACACTCCTTTAACTTTTCCCTTGGCTCAACATATCCTGAGATTACATACTGTAGGCTCCAATTTTAATTAAAACAAAAAAGTATACCTACAATGGAAGCCTTTGTGGGAAGTCATATGTCATCTATAGGTTAAAAACATGATGAGTTATCTGTGCTCTGCGGGTCGGTACGATTCCGGTGATGCTAAATATGTAGCGTTTTCATTATGTTATAGCACCATAAAAATATTTTTTGAAATTTGCACTGCGGCTCCATTTTCTGCGAACAATAACTTTTTGTATTCCATAATTCCGTCTATATTATCAAAATATTTCATAATATAATCTCTTTTTTTTTTTTTTTTTTTTTTCCCCCCAAATTGTGGGTGGGGGTGGGGGGGGGGGGGGGGGGGGGGGGGGGGGGGGGTGGGGGGGGGTGTGTGGGGGGGGGGGGGGGGTGGGGGTGTTTGTGTGGCCGGGGGGGGGGGGGGTGGGGGGGGGGGGGGGGGGGGGGGGGGGGGGGGGGGGTGGGGGGTAGGGGGGGGAGACGCGCGGGGGGGGGGGGGGGTAAGAAGATTAGGGGGGGGTGGGGGGGGGGAAAAACAGAGAGTACAGACAGGTAGGAAGGAGACTTTGACTGTTTGTATTGCCAGAACTGTACTTCTATGATCAAGGAACCAATAGTCACCCCACAAAGCGGACAACCATTAGGATAAAAGGATTTTTCACATGTAAAAGTTTTCAGGTTATTTACTTAGATGCCCATGTGGGAGGAATGTGTCGGACAGACTAGCCGGTCAATTAAGGTCTATGTGAATGAGCACAATCGGCAATACGATTATATAAACAAAAAACTGATGCCCCGCGTCTGTGGCCGTTACTGGGAATTGCAAAAAAGTTTGGAGAAAGTTTGGTTGCACAACATTTTTATGAAATGAAACACAATGGGCGACATGTATATGATCGGGCTTTACGCCTGTTTTCAGGCGTATTCTGCGCCTCACGGCCCGAATCGCTGTCGGATGCAGGGATGCGATTGTTCAGGCGCAGCGTTCGCACTTTCGCTGCACTCAATGGAAGGGGCGTGCAATGGGCACGCTGTAGGCGTTCCGGGGCGGGACACGGCGCGCTCAAAAACTCCGAGGCATGTACGATCGCGAGTCGGCAAAGTGTGGCGCAATGCAGTGCTCGGCAGCTCCGACAGGCAGGACCTGTTTATTTTGGTACTAAATGCCTTCCGGTCGGAGGCAAAGTGAAGCAAGAACGGAACATGCGAGGAAACATAGAAGATCGCAAGAAAAATCTCGGCGCTCCATTCCGTGCAGCAGGAGTATGATTCTGAAAAAAATCGCCTTTATAAAGGCGGAAAACATTCTCAGAAAAGAGCTCAAACCTCAAAGATAAAAAATACATTAAAAAAATCACTTTCCAAAATCTCAGAACGGAGCAATATCAAGAATTAGGAGATTTGTAATTGACGGAAATACAGTAATTCAAATTCTGAAAGCTATTCTCATGGTCGGCAGAAACCGGCCAATCAGAATAGGAGCGACAGTGAAACCATCTAAACCTATGAGAAATATGACAATCAGAATCAAAGGCGATGACAGTTCAAAAATACAGTAAAAATGCAGAATAGAGCTGATTGGTTGAGCTAGCGGGGGTTTGGCTATCCCAGCCAATCAGAGCGCGAGCTACTTCTCCCATTGTAGTCTATGGAGAGATTGGCGCAATGTTAGGGAGTTAACTGCTTTATTTTTAGAGAAGGTTTCAGCTCTTTATCTGATAATATTTTACACTTAATAAAAATGATTTTTTAGATAGCCAAGACCCCGCTAGCTCAACCAATCAGCTATATTATGCATTTTTAATGTATTTTTAACTGTCACGCCTTTGATTTTGATTGGCCAATCCTTCCCCATAGTTTAATGGTTCACTGTCGCTCCTATATGATTGGATGTTATGCGACACAATGAGAAGAGCTTACAGAATTTAAATTACTGTATTTCCAGCAATTTTCAATATCCAAATTCCCGATGTAGCGCGCGTTCATAGATTTTTGGAAAAGTGATTTTAATTTATGTATTTTTAGTAGGTTTGAGCTCTTTTTCAGAGAATGTTTGACAGCCTTTAAAAAGGCGATTTTTGATTCATATCCATGCGCACGGACACCCTTATGATTTCTCGCTGTTTTCAGACTGCTCGAGTTGTAATCATGTTCAGCGCTGCCCCGCCCACGCTCTGCGCCTAAGTCACCGCACTGCGCCCTAACACCACTGGCGAGGCATGGACGGACTTTAAATGGAATGTATGAGCGGACCTCGGCGCGGACATACATTGAGGCCGCAAATTCCGCTGGAAAACTAGCGGAAACGTGCGCTCCGACGTGGCGAGAATCATACATGTCGCCCAATGTATCTGAACTAAACCGGTGCGCACTAGAGGAGGATAACCGCAACGATCCAGAGCATATTAAAGTACGCTTAGTACGAAGACTATAAAACTGGATATTCTGTCTTTTTTCAGCCTTACAAAGCATGTAACTATTAGTGTTGAGCGATTAAATCGAAAAAAAGTTGAAATCTCCAAGATTTTCACTAAAATCTTGGTTCCGCGATGAAGAGGATTATTTTCCTTAAAATCTTATCAATAATCACCCATCGCGGGATTCCAATCGCCATTTTCGGTGCTTCCTGTAATTTTGGCGGCCAGCCAATCAGAGCAGAGCACAGGAGGGGGTGAAGAATGTCACCAGTGGGGGAGTAGGGATCTCATTAGCTGCTGAAATCACGTGACCTCGTTTTATCTATATCACTGTACTTCCTGTTCAGCAGCATTAGCTTCCACACAGCGAACAGAACGGATAGCTGTCTCTCTGCTCAGCTTTTTTCAAAGCTAGTAGAGACTATTTCCCAGCGTTTTTTCTACTGAAAAGGCTCTTTAATAGATTAGTTAGCTTAGGCTACAGCAAGATTACAGAATTCTAGTTAGTATGAGTTAGAGATTTGGCTACAGCTCCAGTGCTCTCAACAGCATAGCTGCGGGGGTGTGAGGGGGGGGGGTGGATGGGGGTGAGGGCGCATGGTTCGGGGGACAGATCCTGCATCAGACATATTTCTCTTTTCAAGCCACTGTGAAATAGGACCAAATTTTATTTCTGTGTTGCCAGCAGCAAGCACAGTCTGAGTTCAGGGTGTCCCTGTGCTGTGGGGTGCACATCAACATTTATATTACTCATATTTCTCATCTTAAACCATGGTGAAATAGCACTACGGTGTTTGAAATAATAATTTCTTCCGGTGATTTTTATTCTGATGGTCAGTAACAGGTCAGGTCACTGTAAAAGACACCAATAGTAAAGGTCATATTGAAAAAAGGCTTATTTCACATACTGATTTAAAATTTCACATGCCTCAAGGCAATTAAATTGAACAGCGGTTACTGGGCATCCACCCCCTGTTGATCTACTTTCCAAATCAAAAGTCAGCAATTTCCTTCAACCCACTTGACAGTAGAATGCAGGAATTTGAGACAGGGCTGATTGACCAAATGGAGACATCTGTTGCGTCTTATTCACCGTCTAATGTCACGGTGGAACAACGTCAGCAACACGCCAGCAGTAGAATGGCAAGTAGCCGTAGCAGCAGCAGCATTGGAAATTTTTTATTTTTTTTTAAATAGTCAATTTCTATTTCTCCCCCCCCCCCCCGGCCCCCCCCCCCCCCCCTGGAACCCCCCCCCCCCAGTGTCCGTAAGGGAATTTTTGCGTGTTTCGGGGTCAGGCTACTTTAAAATGGATGCCAGGGGTGCCAATAGGGCAGTACTCCTGTCAGTGGCCCTAATCAAAAAGGGGCCGAGTGATATCTTAAAAATAGGAAGTAGTAATGGTGTTTGGCCCCACTTTGACTTTAGCTGCATGTGGCCTATGTAGCAAATAGATGACTGAAGGGCAGCCTGGCTCTCACCACACCCACTATAACTACGGCCCTGCCAGCTGAACCTCAGCGTTCCCCATTGGGACGTTCTTGCTGCCACCACATATATGACGAGTTGTTGGTCCCTGGTGCAGAAAGTGCTAGGGGTCTCCTGCCAGTTACCATGTGCCATTTCCAATACCGGTGTTTTGTTTTGAGTGAAAGGGGCCCCATATCAGCTGCTACCGCTGTACCTGCTGTGGCTACGCTGTCCTCATCTTTTTGGTTAGCCATTGAAAGGTATGAAGTATTTTAGCATATGATTTTTTTCTTTGACTCATGTAGCCTAATTGTCTTGTCTAAGATGGAGCACGTATCCATTTTACTGTTGTGGATGTTAATTCCAGCTTCTCCTCACCTGTTTGGGTGTAAAAATGAACCTGATCTTCCTCTCCCATAGACTTTAATGGGAATCGGAGATTAATCGAAATCGAGGATCGGAAATAGGCGAGATGATTCCCCAAAATCTGGATCTGTTCTCGATGCAGATTATTGCCTCAGAATCGCTTCACTAGTACTATGTAAACCAAGTGGACGTCTCTCCTGCTTTGCTTAGGTATTGCCATTTGCCACCTATTCATGATGTTTTTTGTTTTTTTTTATATTTTGCTAATTCAAATTTTTGGAATTTTAATTATATACCTGGACTGCTGTGCTGGGCTAACTCCTCTTCAGTGATACCCAAGACCCCCAGGCCCTCATATTTACCATTACAATTTCTTCTTTGACCCCTCTAAATTCACCTCCACCCTACTATGACTACACCAGTGGTTGCTATAGATTTTTTCTATTAAGGACTTCATAGTAGAGTAATCTGTTATATTGGCGGCAGCGTCTAAATCAATCTTTTGTATCCAGTTACATCAAAAATTTATTTTCTACAAAAGAAAAAAAAAGGTGAATTGTGTAAAACGTGAAGATCATCTTGTAGTATAACAGCAAATCAAAGAGAACCTAATAAAAGGATCCCCTAAGAGGGGACTGCACAGTCTATTAAGTGCTCACCTGCCTATTATCGTGTCTGTCCGCCCCCTTATCTGCGCCACCATCTATCTCCTCTTAAAATGGTTATTAATATGCTTATAGTTAATTCATTATAGCTCGCTGCTTCTATTCAAGTTCATGTCAGCAGAACACATTCATCAAAAGGAACCCGGCTTAAAAAGGCAGATTTGGTTTCTGACAGAGAATAATTTATCAGGGCGTAGAAAACCTGACCACCGGAATGAGCGGCCTGAAAGTTGGATGAGATAGAAACGTAAAGACCGGGAGTTGGAGGGAAAAAAAGGAGACAAAATCTTAACGACTCGGAGAAACACGAAATGCGGGAGCAAAAGAGCTGATAGGGGGAATTTTATGATCGATATTGTAATAATAAATCCCTATCACAATTATACCAATTACACAAATTAGGACTGGAAATTGATAAGAATTTTTTAAAATTATTTTCCTCTTTATCTTAGGAATATGTGAACAAGTTTATAAAAGGACTCTTTGCTCAATCACCATAAAGAGTAAGGAATTTCACCATGTTTTGTGTCAGTACTAGGTCTTATTCTGGAGGGGATTGTTAGGTCCCAGGTGCTAAAAATGAGCAAATAATTAAAAATTATTAAAGAAGTATTTCCTTCTAGAAAATATATGGCAAATCCATAGGATATGTCATTATTCAGAATTAACTCCAACGGTGGTCACCAATAATCATCTCCACTGATGGGCCCCAAGAATCAACTCCACTGGTGGCCCTAAGAATCTATTTCACTGGTGGGCTCCAAGATTCAACTCCACTGGTGGGCCCCAAGAATAAACTCCACTAGTGTGCCTCAAGAAACAACTCCACTGGTGGCCTCAAGAATCACCTCCACTGGTGGACCCCAGGATTAACTCCACTGGTGGGCCCCAAGATTCAACTCCACTGGTGGACCCCAGGATTAACTCCACTAGTTGGCCCCAAGATTCAACTCCACTGGTGGACCACAGGATCAACTCCACTGGTGGGCCCTAAGAATCAATTTCACTGGTGGGCCCCAAGAATCAACTCCACTGGTGGACCTCAAGAATCATCTCCACTGGTCAGCATCAAAAATCAACTCCACTGGTGGGCCTAGAGAATGAACTCCACTGGTGGGCTCCAAGACTCAACTCCATTGGTGGGTCCCAAAAATCATCTCCAATGGTGGAACCCAAGAAGCATCTTCAGCGGTGGGCCCCAAGAGTCCTTTGTTATTTGTGAAGAGGACAGAGGCATAGTTAAAGGTTCATGGTCCCTGGTGCAAAAGTTTAGCCCTTAACATATCCATATTTCATCTTTGGTTAGTATAATAATAACATTAGGGTTGAACTAATTCTAACCCCAACCCTAACCCCAAAGTTAGGGTTATGGAAGATTTGAAGTTAGGGTTCTTATTTGGAAACCTAACTCTAAACCTATCTCATCCCTAATTTAGCCCAATTCCGACTCTAGCTCTCGGATTATGGTTGGAGTTAGAGTTTTGGTTGGAATTCAGGTTACTTCCACCCTAAACACATAAAAAACCTAACCAAAATTAAAGGTTATGGTAAATAGGCTTTTCCAAAAACCTTACTATCACCTCCTACTGCACTAAAGAATTTAACTCATACTTATCTATCCCATCATCACCATTCCAGCACTATCAGAGTACCAGTGTCCTCTGCGGTCTCTCACTGATGATGTCACGTTCATGGATCACATGATGCTGCAGCCAATCTCTGGCCTCAGCAGTCATATGCTTACATGTACATCATGTGCCGACAGAGGTCAGTGATTGGCTGAAGCATCATGTGATCTATGAACGTGACGTCATAAGTGAGAAATGTGGGAGGGTAAACACTGGAGCTCTGGAAAGGAGGTGAAGTATGGGGTGATTTTCTATTTTAGCTTAGTATAAGGGATATTTTTTGTACTTACTCTGTCTCCTCAGGCTGTGGGTAATTCTATAGCGGTGATTAGTAAATTCGACTTATAGCGAGCCTTTAGTCTGATAGTTCAGGAAATTGTTATCTCTAACAAGATTACAGATGAAGCTAAGATGTTCAGTCCTCACAGAAAATTTACTTTTTGTTTAGTTCAGCTAATATTGTTAGATATAATTAGTTTGCTTCAAGCTCAGTCCATCAGTAGGGTGACATCACTCCCTGCTCTCAGCTAATCAGATACCAGAGATCCCTGCTCTCAGCCAATCATATAATAGACATCCCCACTCTAGGCCAATCAGATAACAGACGTCCCCGCTCTAGGCCAATCAGATAACAGACATCCCCGCTCTAGGCCAAAAAGATAACAGACGTCCCTTCTCTAACTAATCAGATGACATATGCCCCCGCTCTCATCTAATCAGATAACATATGCCCCCGCTCTCATCTAATCAGACAACATATGCCCCCGCTCTCATCTAATCAGACAACATATGCCCCCGCTCTCATCTAATCAGATAACATATGCCCCCGCTCTCAGCCAATCAGATAACAGACGCCCCCACTCTCAGCCAATCAGATATCAGACATCCCTACTCTCCGCCAATCAGATAACAGACATCCCCGCTCTCAGATAATCAGATAACAGATGTTTCTGCTCTCAGCCAATTAGATAACAGACGTCCCCACTCTCAGCCAATCAGATAACAGACGTCCCTGCTCTCAGCTAATCAGATAACAGATGTCCCCGCTCTCAAATAATCAGAACATACATACCCACTCTCAGCCAATCATAAAACCGATGTTTCTGCTCTCAGCCAATTAGATAACAGACGTCCCCACTCTCAGCCAATCAGATAACAGATGTCCCCACACACGGCTAATCAGATACCAGACGTCCCTGCTCTCAGCCAATCAGATAACAGATGTCTCCGCTCTCAAATAATCAGATAACATACATACCCGCTCTCAGCCAATCAGATAACAGACGTCTTTGCTCTCAGCCAATCAGATAACAGATGTCCCAACTCTCAGCCAATCAGATAACAGATGTTCGAACTCTCAGCCAATCAGATAACAGATGTCCGTCTGGTATGTAGGTAACCATACAAATCTGTGTGCACTTCATATTTCATGACTAGAGATGAGCAAACAGTAAAATGTGCAAATTCAAGTTAAACCTCGAACAATAGTGGTGTTTGGTTTGAGGTTCGATTCAGACTTGAGCTCGAACCCCATTAAAGTCAATGGGAGAAGATGGTCGGGTTAATTTTTATACCAATACAGGTGAGGAGAAGCTGTAATTACCATCCATAACAGGAAACTGGACGGAACAACTTAGTGAAGAAAATTTGGCTCTAAGAGTGACAGAAAAAAAATGAGAGGAGAAAAAAATCATCACAGGTGACTTCCTCTTCCTCACGGTCTACATTCTCAAGCTGGGGCTAGAAGTCACAGGCACTGCGAGGCACCGCTGACCGTTCGGTATTTCTGCCGACGGACCAGCTCCTTCTCCTCCTCTGAGGGCATCAGCGATTGGACTTCACAGCAGACAAAATCATCCTCTTTGGCCTCTTGATCTTTTGAAATGCCCTTTGATCCCAACCACAGTGTGTGATCAAAGAGCTCTTCAGAATATGGATTATTTGGGTTCGTATATTGGGCTGGACTTGGCCCCCAGGTTTGCTTCAGGTGGATGATGATGTGACATTTGTGACTGAGAGGAAGAAAAAGGAAAAACCCATGAATGCAGGGTTGATAAACCACTGAAAAACAGATTGGTGTGTGTCAGTAATGAGACACACGGGGGAACTGAACAAGCGATGACAGCTGGTCCTGCACTGACATGTGCCGCTTGTGTGTTGTCCGGGCCTGGAAGGAGTGCCTTGTCTCGTCCCTCTGGTCCAGTTTACGCCCCTCCTTGCTGGCTTACCACCTTATTCTCACCATTTCAAAAGCTAAATATTTGTTCTGCCGGGGCACAAGTTTATTTAATAAAAAAAGAGGAAGTTATTATTTGGGATCACAATCACACACTGGTATTTTTGAATTTTTTTAACCCCAAAACTCCCAAAAATTAATTTTTCTCTATCAGTATAATTTTCCCCAAACCAAACCACTTTTAAAACCAACACTATTTGAAAATTTCTTTTAAAATGGGAGTTGGAGTGGTGTGTTACACAATTAACAAACCCGTAAAACTGAAAAAATTAAACTTTTGGGATGAATATGATTTAGCAAATCCAAAGCCCTCTGTTCATATTAAATCCGTATATGAGAGTAGGGTTATGTACCCTCAAATGTCCCCAAATAAAGTTTTTTGGGTTTGGGGGGAAAGATGCAGCCGCAAAAACCCAAATCCCTAACTATTGCTGTCTATGGGAGGAAATGCTATCTGAGTTTTTCCCTAAACTAACTCCCTAACAATCTAAAAGCAGCTTTTCCTGTCTAAAATCGCTAAAAACAAATTTTGTCCCTAATGCAAGGGAAAGCAAGAGGCAGTCTGTACAGTACAGGAGTGACTGAAAATGGCTTCCAGTGAAATATACAATCGGGGCCCAAAAATTTTGGACCCCCTTTTCCCATTCAAGATTTTTCTGTTTTTATGACTACTTTTGACACGGGTTTAATGTCCTTCCCTTTGTGTTCTTTACCCCAAAAAGTCTAGGAAACCATGCAAAGGGGCAACAGCAGAAGGGGACTTGTTTGGGCTAAAAAAACACAAGGAATGACTTGACCCGTGCTGAAAGTGTCATGAAAATACAGAAAACTCTTGGAATGAGAAGGTGTGGCCCAAAACTTTTGGTCTGAATGTAATAACATGGTATGGATTAGCAGCCAATGAGAGCCCTACACCCAGCGATGACGTTTTTGACATTCTTTGGGCTCTGCATATTGGATGGCTTCAAAAGTGCAGGAAAAAGGGGATTTGGGTGGGCCAAAAGTGCAGAAAGGTGATTGGATGGGCCCCCCATAGTGCAGAAAGGTGATTGGAGGAGCCAAAAAAGAGGTGGTTTTTGGTGGCGCCAAAGTGAGAAAGGCGCTGAAAACTATTTTAAAAGCCGCGGGTGAAGGCAAACTCAAACAATTTTCTTTAACAAAAGCAAAAAATTCGGGTTTGGAAAATCGAGATGTTTGACTCGAACTTAAAGGGGTTGTCTCACTCCATTGATTCAATCAGTCCTTTTTTCTTGGGTTTTACTTTTAAATTAGGGCATGTTTTTATTGGCTTCCTAAGCTGCAGTAGAAGCCAGGTCTGTAGCTATAGCAACCAGTGTGGGAGCCTATCAGGAGAGATCGAAAAGGGCGTAGTATGCAACCGCACTGGAAACCCCATCTGAGAGATTGAAAAGGTCTGTAGTATAGAAACCCGAGGAGTGATTCAGCCCCTACAAGGGGGGATTTAGGAATAGGTAGGACACTGTTAATGGACAATATTGAAAGGGGGACTTGTTTTTGAAGATCTTTAACAAAAAAGCAGCAAAGTAGTGAGACAACCCCTTTAACTTTTCTCGAGCGGTTCGATAAACACTATTCATGACTAAAGTAAAATCTACTGACCAATGAATTAAGAAAAGTCTTCATTTAACTGTCCATTTATGTTGAAAGTTGATCTCTATAGTGAGACACCTTTAAGGCTCGGGATAGCTCGAACCCCAATTTTTTCACCGTTTCAGCTGAACCTGTATCAAACCCAATGGGGACTTTTTTCAGCAACATTAGCTTTGTGTATACATCATAGAACTAAGGCTCCCATATAACACTCCACTATACTATACCTCCAGATGCTGAACAGTTGCCAATTAGGAGACATCTTTATCCAGAGCCTTTACATTTTTTACTCCAGTCATATAATGTGTCTAAAATTAACCAATTTTTATATTTTTTTATTTCCACCTCTAGTGCCGCCAGGATTTATCCTGTTACGGCTCCGTAGAATCAATGAGCTGCAGGATCCACAGAGAGGAGGAATTTTTTTTAGTAGATATTGATCGCAGTCGATAAAAATAATGGAAATGATAAAATGCAAATGAGCTGCGATACATAATAGAACTGGCGAGATACAATGTATCCTGTCACAGCGCTCGGAGCAGAGCTCATAAAACGTATCGATTTTAAATTGTCTAATATTAGTCCACGGAATGACATTGTGGCCGACGCAATGGTTGAACTCCGGCACATTCTGTGTTTGGTCTAATTCATTTCTATTAAGGCATTGGTGAAACGCGGCGCGGTGAGGTCTGCTAATGTGTCTGCACCAGGAGGGTTTCCTGTTTGGTGTGAATAAAGCCTTAAGATGGTATTTATAAAAATGCTACTTTTTTATAGACTTTCTGTTTCAGTTTATCCCAAATTTCAGGATCTCTTAAAGGGGTATACCTAATTCACTGATTGGCTTTAAAGGGAACCTGTCCCATAGGCTATGGCGCCCTTACTGAGGACCGCACAAGCTATGGCTTTAAAGGGAACCTGTCCCATAGGCTATGGCGCCAGCACAAGCTAGTGACAGACCTGCTGTTTGCAGCGCTGGGTCCCTTATTCTGTAAGATGCTGTAGTTTTAGAGTATTTAAAGGGGTTTTGCCACAAAGTAAAATTGACGTGGAAAGTTTGTAAATTAAATAATACACATATTCACCATTCATTATTATTAAAAATTCTGCACCGTTTTTGTCGGTGAGAAAGGCTTGAGAAAGGGGAAGGATCTCCTCGAAACGTCGCTACTCGTCTAGACGCGGGCCGCCCGGTCTCCAAGCGTCTCCTCACGAGCTCCTGGAGGGAGCAAAATAGAAAGGACTTTTGATTCCTGGACTGCATGCTAACAAGCTGCAACAACTAAACCTAAGTATCCTCTTTTATTCTACATTGCTGTTGGAAAAGTTTTAGATTTCGGAATAAAGCTGTAATATTTAAACTACGCTGTGTGGTAGGCTATACATTTTGTATGCAAGTTTGTAGGGTTGGAGGCCCCTTATAACTACCACCTATTGGATACGTTTGTTGGTTTTTTATACTCAGTGGCGCGTGTATATATTAAAAGCAACCCCAGGTGCTGTCATTCTACTCCCGTCCTCTGTGCTCCATAGTAATTAGTCAAACAGTGCAAATAAATAAAAAATAAACCTCAATGAGGTCTGTGCATTGATAAAGAGAAATAAAATCCACAGGTTTGGTTCCTGCAGGGATTTGAACCGAGGACCCTTGTGCCTGGAGGCAAAAGTTTTACCTCTGAGCTACATTGTAGCTACTCATAGTTCTATATATAAACAGGCCTTTCTTTGACTAGAGAGAGGAAAGGCCTGGTGATGTCATCCTGCTGGGTCACATGATCTCCAATTCAAACAAATCACACACGCCCCCTTCTGAGCACACAGAGCTGAAGAGCTGGAGGCAGGAGGGATGAAATTAGATCGTGGCAAAACCCCTTTAAATCTATATTGTGGCTACAAGACCTGCCCCGACCATGGTTTATTGACCTGAACTGACAACTTCTCACCCACATTATAGCTACAAGGCCCGATCCAACCATGGTCTACAGACCTGAACTGACAACATCCAATCTATATTACAACTACAAAACCCAACCCAACCATGGGTTTACTAACCCAAACTGACAACTTCCTTTCCATATTACGGCTACAAAGTCTAAACCAACCCTAGGTTTATTGACTGAAATTGCCAACTTTAAAGGGGTTTTGCCACGAAGTAAAATTGAGGTGGGAAGTTTGAAAATTAAATAATAACCATTTTCACCATTCATCATCATTAAAAATTCGGGACCGTTTTTGTTTTAGCTGCTCCTTTAGTGATCCTTGTTTACAGCTAGTCTCCAGGGGATACGACCAAAGGGCTTGCGAGCTCCTCATCCTGGTCGCACATCCCTTAGACATAAACCTCTCCTCTCAGGCAGCTACTGAGTGTTCAAACCCCAGGTGCTGTCACTCTACTCCAATCCTCTGTGCTCCTTATTAATTAGTCAAACAGTGCAAATAAAATAAAAAAAAGAAACCTCAATCAGGTCTGTGCATTGATAAAGAGAAAAAAAATCCACAGGTTTGGTTCCTGCAGGGATTTGAACCGAGGACCCTTGTGCCTGGAGGCAAAATTTTACCTCTGAGCTACAATGTAGCTACTTACAGCTCTTATACATAAACAGACCTTTCTTTGACTAAAGAGAGGAAAGGCCTGGTGATGTCATCCTGCTGGGTCACATGATAAGCAATTCAAACCCAAATCAACACCCGCCCCCTTCTGAGCACACAGAGCTGAAGAGCTGGATGCAGGAGGTGTGAGATGAGATTGTGGCAAAAGCCCTTTAATGCTCATATATGGCAGTTTGCAGCCAGACAAGAGTCCAGCTAATTCATGAAAAGAGACCATTTAATTCATGCCCCGCCCTCCTGAGGCTAGCTCCACCCACCTCACAACTGAGTAACCTATTACTTTGAATAGGTAGAAACATGTGAATAACTGTCAAGTGGGCGGGCCTAGTATTGGAAGGGTCGGGTTAACACCTGCACATGAATAAACTGGACTCTTTTCTGGCTTCAAACTACCAGATTTTAGCATTAAAGGGGTTGCACAGCAAATCATCTCATCTCAGTCCTTTTTTCTCAGTTTCATTTTTTAATTCAGGGGCGTGTTTAATGGCTTTACTCGTTTCTACTGGCTACTACTGGCCTGCAGTGACGAGCTGCTGAGGACACCAGGTCTGTAGCTGTAGCAACCAGTGTTGGCAGCCTATCAGGAGAGAAGGAACAGGTCTGTAGCTATAGCAACCAGTTCTGGCAGCCTATCATGAGGGATTGAACAGGTCTCCAGCTATAGCAACCAGTGCTGGCAGCCTATCAGGAGAGATGGGACAGGTCTGTAGCTATAGCAACCAGTGTTGGCAACCTATCAGGAGAGATGGGACAGGTCTGTAGCTATAGCATCCAGTGTTGGCAGCCTATCAGGAGAGATTGAACAGGTCTGTAGCTATAGCAACCAGCGCTGACAGCCTATCAGGAGAGATCAAACAGGTCTGTAGCTATAGCGACCAGTGTTGGCAGCCTATCAAGAGAGTTTGAACAGGTCTGTAAAACTTTTAACGAACCAATGCTGGCAGCCTTCAGGATAGATTGAACAGGTCTGTGCTATAAACGACCTGAGGAGCTGATACAGTCCTACAAGAGGGGATATCTTGGAATATGTAGGACAAGTTTACTGGACACATATTGCAAAGTGACTTGTTTTTGCAATATCTTTAACATAAAAAGCAGCAATTCTTGTGAGACAACCCAAATAGTCTAAAACTCCAGCATCTTATAGAATAAGGGACACAGTGCTGGGAACAGCAGGTCTGACACTGGCTTGTGCTGCCCTTAGCAAGGGGGGCATAACCTATGTGACAGGTTCTTTTTAAAAATGTAGAGAGAGGTAAATAAACACTACTACCAAATACATTGCAGTTTTGATTTTGCTTCCCTTCAGCGTTAGAGCAGTTCTTATCTCCTGCTTGTTTGTAGAAGGTTTCCTAGGTTAAGGTACACCTCTCTCTGCTCAAGCATTGGCCAGGATGGTGATGTCACTTCCTACTGTGTCTTATCAGCAGCACAGGAGCTTGTTTATCCTTCCTACTGACAAACTTTAATTCTTTAGAGCTCAGTAGCCTGCTTCCCTGCTGTTCAAACCCCTCCATCATCAATGCCCCTCTAACATCCTCCGCTAAGAATAGCAGAGCTGATTTGTCAATCACTTCTGTAGAACCACCCACAGCTTGAGCAGGAAGCTGGAGCCTGAAACTGTGGAACCACCCACAGTTTGACCAAGAAGTGCAAGTCTGAAGCTGTAGAAACACTCATAGCCTGAAGCTGTAGAAACTCCACACAACCTGACCAGGAAGTGGGAGCCTGAAGCTGTAGAATTACCCACAGCCTGAACAGGAAGTGTAAGCCTGAATCTGTAGAACCATCCATAGACTGAACAGGAAGTGAAAGCCTGAAGCTATATAACTGTCCATAGTTGAACAGGAAGGGGGAGTCTGAAGCTGTGGAACCATCCACAGCCTAAACAGGAAGTGGAAGTCTGAAGCTGTAGAACCACCCGCAGCCTGAACAGGAGATGGGAGCCTAAAACTAGATGTGAAAAGTAGGCTCTGTGTAACAGCCAGATGAGAAAACCCCTTTAAGGATACAGCTACTTTTGTTTTTTTTTCTTTTCCTTTTTTTCTTTTCGCCTCCTTTTTTATATTTCTGCCTACATAAACATGGAGCGCTTAATTCTGGTAGAACACATTGTACTTTTGTATAATACCACATAATGTACAAAATTATTTGTGCTGTGAAATGTGAAGGAAAAATGCAATGAAGCCATTTTTGTCAAGGTTTTATATTTATGGAGTTCACAGTTCAGTATAAATAACATGCTGTCTGTATTCTGTGGGCTGGTGTGATTCCCACAATACCAAATTTACAAAGTTTCATTGTGTTTTTATATTTTTTTGAAAAATGTAAAAAAAAAAAAATTGCTTTCCTTTTTTTTTCCCAAATACTATTTTTTTTTATTTTTTCCTCCTCTAAAAGTTTTTGTATGTTCATTTTTTTTTGTACTAAAAGGTTTTTAAATTTTTTTATACCAATTTGACCTGTATATGACTTTTTTTTCTGAGAGGCAGGATCTCCAAAAAGCACAATTCTGGCTTTTAGTTTTTTTTTTTATTATTTTATTTTATTTTTGACATAGTTTTAACAATGCAGAAGAAAATAACATGATGTTTTTGGAGTCCACCACTGGAGTTGATAGAGTCTATCAGTCTAGTTAATTCTTAGGGTCAACCAGTAGAGTTAATTCCTGGGAGCCACCAGTGGAGTTGATTCTTGGGGTCCACCAGTGGAGTTGATTCTTGGGGTCCACCAGTGGAGTTGATCCTTGGGGCCACCTGTGAAGTTGATTCTTGGGGCCACCAGTGGAGTTGATTCTTGGGGTCACCAGTGGAGTTGATTCTTGGGTTCACCAGTGGAGTTTATTCTTAGAGCTACCAGTGGAGTTGATTCTTGGGGGCCACCAGTGGAGTTGATTCTTTGGGCCACTAGTGGAGATGATTCCTGTGGTCACCAGTGGAGTTGATTCTTGGGCCCACCAGTGGAGTTGATTTTTGGGGCCATCAGTGGAGTTGATTCTTGGAGCCTCCAGTGGAGTTGATTCTTGGGGCCACTAGCGGAGCTGATTCTTGGGGCCAACCGTGGAGTTTATTCTTGGGGTCCACCAGTGGAGTTGATTCTTGGATCCACCAGTAGAGTTGATTCTTGAGGCCCACTAGTGGAGTTGATTCTTGGGGCCACCAGTGGAGTTGATTCTTGGGGCCACCAGTGGAGCTGATTCTTGGGCCCACTAGTGGAGTTGATTCTTGGGACCCACCAGTGGAGTTGATTCTTAGGGCCACTAGTGGAGTTGATTCTTGGGGCCCACCAGAGGAGATGGTTCTTGGTCCCCACAAGTGGAGCTTATTCTTGGGCCCAACAGTGGAGTTGATTATTGGGGTCCACCAGTAGAGTTGGTTATTGGGGTCCACCAGTGGACTTGATTCTTGGAGCTCATCAGTGGAGTTATTTCTTAGAGCCTAGCAGTGGAGTTGATAGTTGGGGCCCACCCTATAGCTACTGTATATAATAGCACTTTGCCCTTCTTTCTTTGCTTTTCTCTTCGAAAATCAGCCAAGACCTGCCTTTCTCAGGAACCCACCAGGCCCATGTGCTTAACAATTGTGAATAGAGCACCAAATTCAGTCTTTAAGCTTGGGTGAAGGAAGGTCTACAGCAGCTACAGCTATGACTGGAGAATTAGGAGGGCTGAATATTATCTACTGCAGAAGATACCTGAGGTGTAAAGGAAGTTCTTGTACATAAGACTTGAGATGAGTAATTGAAAGGTTGCTTTGATGCTGTTTTGCCAAATCAGCCGGGCGGCCCATTGCCCCCCCCCCCCTTTCCCCCCTCCCCTCCCTCGCCCTCATTCACAAATAAGTAAATCATTGCTTTAAGTTAAACATTTCACGGCATATTTGCTGCTCCTATCGGTTCCTATGTTATGTGAAGCTTAAACAGAGCTAATGTTAGGTAATGAAGCCTGAAACAATATGTAGCATCTGTTTTTCAGAATTCATTGCATCTATGGTAATTTTTTCTGCAGACAGTAATATCCCCCTTTATGCTGCACACATCACCTCCAAAAGCTGAGGGTAGGGGGAGGAATGGCATCATCTAGCCGGAAGAAAAGGGGATTAAGCACTTAATTTAGTCTTATTACTGATATTTATTATTACAATAATAATAATAAATAATAACAATAATATAATAATAATAATTATTATTATTATTATCATTATCATTATTATGATTATTATTATTATTATTATTATGTTAATTCTAATCTGTATTTATTATTATTGTTATTATTATTATCAGTTATTTTATTATTGTATTACTTAATATTTCTATTACGTATTATTTATTGATGATAATAATATATTATAGAAATACTAAGTAATGCAATAATACAATTTATTATTATTATTATTATTATTATTGTTATTATTATTGTTATGCTTACTATTAATATTATTGATTTTGGTTTACATGTTTTCTTAATATTTCTGTTATGCATTATTTTTTATCATTATTATTTGTATTTTTTATTAATTATTATTATCATTATTATATTAGTTGATTTGAATCTGTATTTATTATTATTATTATTATTATTATTATTATTATTAGTTTATTATTGTATTACTTAATATTTCTATTATGTATTATTTATTATTAATGATAATAATAATAATTACTATTATACATAATAACAATTTTAAGACATACAGTAATAAAATAACTGATATTATTATTATTATTATTTCTTCATATTTCTGTTTGTATTGTTATTTATGCCTCTCCCCGAACATTCTCTGCCTTTCCTGTAATAAGCAGATTTTACATTCATTTCTGTTGGTCTTTAGTAGCATGAATAATTTTATTACCTTACAAAACCCATTCCAAAAATCAGAACGATAAAGTGATAAACAAATAATTGCCAATTTCAAAGACAGAAACAAAACAGAACTTTCTTCACTTCCTGTTTATGAACAATGAATGAGCTGGATGCAGCCAAACGGCTAATCTGCATTTAAATAGAATTTCACCAGCGCACAATCAGGAGCCCGGGGCTGTGTGCACAGTGAGTTCAGTGCTCTGTATACTGTACACTCTTATCATATCACAGGCTTCACACAGACTTTATACTCCCAGCCGTTTACCATATAGGACTGAGTCAGAAACCTTTGGGTGGTCTTATGAGTGATATGGCTTCCTTCCTGTCATTCCTACTTTAGATGGTAATGGGGTCACTTTTTAAGCAAGCTTAGTAGTTTTAGGGATCTAAGTGTAAAATCTCTGATGGGTGCACCCCCCCCCCCCCCCCATACCCACTCCCCCGACTCCCTTACCTTCCATCCATGTATGTGCTGTACCGGCTATCTGTAGTGCTGTAACTGGTCAGCATAGAGGTGCAATTAGATATCATCATAATTCACAATGCAGAATAAACTTCCCTGTAGTGGATCTGATGCACCTCGGCGTTGTTGTATTTGTCGGTGGATCTTGACGTCATTTAGCAGTTGGATAGCTTTTATACTGGAGCCTAGAAGTTTCCATCTGTAGACCTGTCTGCAAGGATTCCCGGGAACAGTTCATGCAAAGTATACAAATATTCACTCAGGGCTCCATGACGCGTCGCTGTGTACTGTGTGGGAATTTCTCTAGGTTCTCCATTAAAAAAAAAAAGTTTTATCTGGTGGTGGCTTTTGGATTGACCTCATGAAGATGTCAATGCCCCATCCCACACATCACCATCAACTGATGTCACCTTGTGTCTTGCCCCACACAAAATCTGCCTCAGAAATTCATGTTGCTGAATGCACAGTGCCGGATTGGGTGCCTGTGAACCATCAGTGGAGTTGATGGTTCAGGTTCATCGGTCTAATTAGTTCTTAGGGTCAACCAGTGAAGTTGATTCTTGGGGCTCACTAGAGGAGTTGATTCTTCGGAACCACCAGCGTGGCTGATTTTTGGGGACCACCAGCAGAGCTGATACTTGGGACCACCAGTGGAGCTGATACTTGGGACCACCAGTAGAGATGATTCTTGGGGCCCACCAGTGGAGCTGATACTTGGGACTACTAGTGGAGCTGATTCTTGGAGCCCACTAATGGAGTTGTTTCCTGGGACCTGCCAGTGGAGTTGATTCTTGGTGCCCACCAGTGGAGTTGATTCTTGGGGCCTACCATTGTAGTTGATTCTTGGGGCCCACCAGAGTAGTTGATTCTTGGGGCCACCAGTGAAGTTGATTCTTAAGCCACACAAGTGAAGTTGATGCTTGGGGCCCACCAGCGGAGCTGATTTTTGGGGCCCACTAGTGGAGCTGATTCTTGGGGCCCACCAGTGGAGTTGACTATTGGGGCCACCAGTGGAGTTGATTCTTAGGCCCCACCAGTGAAGTTGTTGCTTGGGGCCCACCAGCGGAGCTGATTTTTGGGGCCCACTAGTGGAGCTGATTCTTGGGGCCACCAGTGGAGTTGATTCTAGGGACCAATCAATGGAGATGATTCTTGGGGTCCACCAGTGGGGATGATTCTTGGGGTCCACCAGTGGAGATGATTCTTGGGGCCTAGCAATGGAGTTGATTTTTGGAGCCCATCAATGACATTGATTGTTTGGGCCCACCAGTGGAATCGATATCTCTTGTCTTTCCTATTGTCTTTCCTACTCCCATCTGCTCACCCTCTCTCTACTGCTCCTGGCTGCTGTGGACATATCCCCTAACCCAGGGCCCCCCCAGCACATTCCCACCATTGTCTTTCCCTCTTCTAACAGATGCACCACTACTAATTCTGTTAACCCTATCAACCTGAAGCACATCCCTCTGATCCCTGCTCCCCCTATCCCTCTCCTTGGAGCTCTCTGGAATGCACGGTCTGTATGTAATAATCTTTCCTACATTTCATGACTTATTTATCTCAAGAAATTTACTCTTCCCTTTGGGTTTACTGAAACATGGCTGACCCCCTCTGACACAGCCTCCCCTGCTGCTCTCTCCTTTGGCGGCCTCCCACTTACCCACACCCCTCGCCCTGGTAACAGGCATGGCGGAGGTGTTGGCCTCCTCCTGTCTGACACTTGTTCCTTTGTCCCCTCTTCACCTCTGCCTTCCCTCACACTCTACTCTTTTGAGGTGCACTCTGTCCGCATCTACGCCCCTTCCAACCTCCAAGTGGCTGTTGTCTACCGACCACCAGGCCCTGTCACCGCCTTCCTGGACCACTTTGCTTCCTGGCTTGTCCATTTTCTTTCCACCGACATCCCTACTATTATCATGGGAGACTTCAATATCCCAATCGACACCCCCACTCTGCTTCCAACAAACTCCTTTCACTCTTTTCTTCCTTTGATCTCTCCCAGCGGACCTCTGGAGCCACTCACAAAGATGAACACACACTAGACCTCATCTTCACCCGCCTCTGCCCCCTATCTGACTTCTCTAACTTCTCCCACCCCATATCTGACCACAATCTGCTCACCTTCTCCACACCATCGGCTCCTCCTGTCCCACATCTAGTGCACCCCCGCAGGAACTTACAAAACCTCAGCCCTCGCACTCTCTCTGATTCTCTTACACCTCTTTCTACCATATCCTCATTTAATGACCCAGAAGCAGCCACCACTTCTACAACCACACAATCACCGCCATCCTTGACTCAGTCGCTCCTCTCACACACAACAAAACCCGCAAAATCAACAGACAACCCTGGCACACAGACTCCACTAAGCAACTGAGGCGAGCTTCCAGAATTGCAGAACGCCGCTGGAAGAAAACCCGCTCCACCGATGACTTTGCCTCATACAAACAATCACTACATACATTAAAGTCTGCACTCACCACCTCCAAACAGATTTACTTCACCAATCTCATATCCTCTCTGTCTCACAACCCCAGACAACTATTCAACACCTTTAACTCTCTCCTCCGCCCACCAGCACCTCATCCACCCTCTCTCCTTTCAGCAGATGACTTTGCCATCCACTTCCTACACAAGATCAACCTTATCAGAGAAAGCTTCAGCCCACAGTCCCCAGCACCCTCCTCTATATCTGCACAATGCTCTTCCCCTTAACTTGTTGTCCACTCTTACACATGATAATCTTTCCTCTCTACTGTCCAAATCCAACCTCACCACCTGTAATCTTGACCCACTGCCATCACACCTTATCCCAGACCTTAGTGCTGCTTTCATCCCAGCCCTCATCCATCTTTTCAACGTATCGCTCACCTCGGGCATCTTCCCTTCCTCCTTTAAAACCATCCCTTGATCCCTCCTCTCTGTCCAACTATCGCCCCATCTCACTGCTCCCTTTTGCCTCCAAACTCCTCGAGCAGCACATCTACCTTCAACTGTCCACCCACCTCTCTCCACTCTCTTCTTGACCCACTACAATCTGGTTTCTGACCCAACCACTCTACCGAAACTGCCCTAACCAAGGTCACCTATGACCTAGCAACTGCCAAAGCCTCACGCCATTACTCTGTCCTTCTCCTTCTAGACTTTTCCTCTGCTTTTGACACTGTCGACCATTCCCTCCTGCTACACATCCTCTCCTCCCTCGGCATCACGGACTTGGCTCTTTCTTGGATCTCCTCGTACCTCTCTGATCGGACATTCAGCGTCTCTCATTCTCGCTCCACCTCCTCCCCCCCGGCCACTCTCTGTTGGCGTCCCCCAGGTGTCAGTCCTGGGTCCTTTACTCTTTTCTATCTATACTCTTGGTCTGGGTCAACTCATAGCTTCACATGGCTTTCATACCACCTGTATGCTGATGACACCCAATCTCTACATCTCGGTCCCAGATGTCACCTCTCTACATCTCCGGATCCCTGACTGTCTGTCGTCCATTTTCTTCCTTTTTTCCTCCCGTCGCCTAAAACAAAATGTGGAGAAAACAGAATTCCTCATCTTTCCTCTGTCCACCTCTATCCCTCCACCTGATCTCTCTATCTCAGTCAATGGCTCTACACTCTCTCACCTGTTCCGCAAGTCCGCTGCCTTGGGGTAATCCTAAACTCTGCTCTGTCCTTCAAACCACACATACAAAACCTCACCTCTGCCTGCCGCTTCCACCTGAAAAATATCTCTCGCATCCGTTCGTTCCTCAACTTCGACACCACAAAAATGCTCGTCCATGCCCTCGTCATCTCCCGCCTTGACTACTGCAACATCCTTCTCTGTGGCCTCCCATCTAGCACTCTTGCTCCCCTTCAAACCATTCTCAACTCTGCTGCCCGTCTTATCCACCTCTCTCCTCGCTACTCCTCTGCCTCTCCCCTCTGTCAATCCCTTCACTGGCTACCAATTGCCCAGCGAATTCATTTCAAGTTGCTAACCCTGACCTACAAGGCTCTCCATAACCTCTCCACTCCATACATCTCTGCCCTAATCTCCAGATATCTCCCCTCACGCAATCTCCGCTCCTCACAGGACCTTCTTCTCTGTTCTCCTCTTATCAGCTCCTCACATAACCGTCTCCAAGACTTCTCTCGTGCTTCCCCCACACTCTGGAACTCACTGCCCCAACACAGACTCTCCTCCACCACCAGGTTCAAAAGCAACCTGAAAACCCACGTCTTCAGGATTGCCTATAACCTACAATAACCCTGCTGCCACTGTACTACCCCACAAACACGTCTGCCCCTCACCTCCTGTCTCTTTCCTCCTCCTTGTATATTGTAAGCCTTCGCGGGCAGGGTCCTCTCTCCCTCTGTACCAGTTAAAAGTCATTCATTGTTATTATTGTACTCATTTGACATATTATGTATGTAACCCCCTCGAATGTACAGCGCCATGGAATCAATGGCGCTTTAAAATAAATGATAATAATAATAATAATAATATTAATAATAATAATATCTAGAGCCCACCAGTGCAGTAGATTTTTTGGGCCCAGAAGTGTAGTTGATTCTTGGGGCCTTGCAGTGGATTTGATTCTGGGAGCCCATCAGTGGGTAGGGCTATCACAACTGTAGCATTGCCTGTTAGTTGCTGGACAGAGAAATGTAGAGATGCACCAAGGAGCTCCGAATCCAAGTTGGCTCTCACTTTCTGTACTGGCGCCTCTGCCCAACTCTGGCTGCATCCCCCGCGTAAAGTGGATAGTCGGTCCTTCTGCGTCCGGACCTTGTCTGTCCCTGCTTGCTGTGTCTAAGCCCTCATGAGCCACAGATAATGACATGGCAGGCCGGATTCAGCCCACAGGCCTTATGTGTGACACGTTCTGTATAGGTTATATTTATGCTCTGCATGAAGGTCTTACTTTGAGAGTAATGATAGATCTAAAAAGAATTAGACTGAATTCTTGTTACCATGTTCTGATGTTTTTTTAATCAAATTATTAAAAAAAAAAAATAAAATGTTCAGCACAGATTTAGCACAGGCTCTTCTACTTAGACTGCTTTCACACAGCGCAGTTTTGGTGCAGTTTTAACTGTGCTCCAATTAAACTGCCTTTATTACCAGCAAGCTTCTTTCAGTTGTCTAAATTGAAAGCTGTTTCAGGTAAGTCATCAATTACTGTGGATACAAACACACTAATCGATTCCTCACTTTCCAAACAGTTTAGATAAGTGAAAGAAGCTTGCTGGTAATAAAAGCAGCTTAATTGGAGCGCAATTAAAACTGCACCAAAACTGTGCCGTGTGAAAGCAGCCTTATAATGCAGCAATCAGTGCTAAAACAGCTGCTCATGGTTTATCAGGTGGTATTGGTTGACCAAACCTGTGCCTACATGCTTATGTGCTCCCCAGTAAGTAAAGCCAATAATTATCATTGCCCCAGTAGCCCTCGGTTTATTTCGAGAGCGACCAGTCACATTTGTCACAATAGTTGGGTTCATGATGCCCCAAACCCCCAAAGTCTATGAGGAGGGGGAAAGTCTGCATGTATTTTGGTCTGTAAAAAGTACCTGCAGCAGCCACATCACTCCAGATTTCATGGGAACACCACCAGACAACCGGCGCAACATCTGGGAAATCTCAGGATTAGTTCAACCTTAACACTAACCCTATGGTTCCCCAGATGTTGCTGAAATGTTTTCTAGGATTTGGGTTGATTTATTTGTTTACTATTAACTAATTTTTTTTTTTTAACCAAAATTTTGCTCTTGGCAACCCAAATTAGATTGCTGTAATGCGGGTAGAATTATACCCCAGGGGTGCCAATAGGGCAGTACTCCTGTCAGGGGCCCTAATCAAAAAGGGACCCACTGATATGTTAAAAAATTGGAACTAGTAATAGGTGGGGGCCCCATTTTATTTGACTTTATGGGGCCCTGAAACGGTTAATACATGACCAAGGCAGCCCTGGTTGACCCAACAGTAACAATGTTCAAGCAGGTAAAGTGTCGCTTATCTTCAGAGCCCACAATGGGTCTAATACAGTAAATGTATATAATGAATCACAGGTATAAAGATCTATAACATAATATGATGTATATATAACTATTTTTACACTACTCACAAAAAGATCGGGATATTTGTCTTTTGGTTGAGATTTCAGGACGAACATAAAATTTCTTGATCTTTTTCTAAATGTACTAAATAATCTGATCTCTCCCCTTTAGATGCACTCGTCCAACTGCTCAATGTCTCAGGACTTTCTGCACAACTTGCTGATCTCTAACAAGGAGCTTTATGGCAAACTCCCTACAGGTGTTTGATCCCAATACATTTAGGGGATCAATGTGAATTGGGATTAAACCGTCCTCCTTATCCTGCTGTTCACATTGTGACATTATGAGATCAAGACAACACCTTACAATGGATCAGCAGGACCGCGCCATTGCCAAACTTCAAGCAGGATGCTCCCAGACGGAAGTGGTCACTGAGCTTAGAGTGTCACAGAGTGTCATCTGCAGGTTGTGTCAGAGATACAGAGAGACTGGAAGAGTCACAGAAAGGCAAAGAAGCGGTGACCTTTGGCTCCATCACACACTGATGAGCGCTTCATTGTATATCGCTTCAATGTATGTATTGTAGGCAAACGTCAGGAAAGATAGTGATAGCAGATATGTGCCAAGCATGTTGCTGTAAGGTGTGTAAAAATTTCAGGGTTGTCAGGCTGGACGGTCCAACAGTACACCCGGTTTTTCCATCTAGCCAAATTGCAGCAGGAGAGCTGCAGAGTATGTGCCATCGAAGTCCCAGGAGCTTGGTGGGGGGGAAAGAGTATCTTATCCAGTTCCAGTAAGTTACTGATGTATGTATACAGTTAGTATAGCTGTCATGCAGGCTCTTTTTCCGGGACATCTGTAGCGAGGGTGGGAGACCGTTCCCCACAGTCCGGTCCGGGCTTTTGCTGGATCACTTGAGGCCTTTAAAAGCCTGCTGGTTTCAGACCTCAGGTGAGGAGTGTAAACCTGAGGATTTCCTGTTTGCCATTTCTCTCCACAGTACGCTACAGTAAGGAGCTGAGAAAGGAGCTCTTGGATGCAGTCCGGCTACCTTGGACTCAGACTACAGGGTACGTCCATATGCGGACTTTATGTGTACTTGGCTGGAGTTAAGCCATATGTTGCTCTGTGTTTGGACATTGACTGGATGTTGTGAAACCTCCGGCTGGAGAATTTTTGTGTTCCTGCTTGATGTTCCTTTGTTTGTTTTGCCACATAAATAAAAAAAAAACTGTTATTTTTGCATCTAAAAACCTGCTTGTGCCTACCGTTTTTGCAGCTAAACTCCCACATAATAAATAGCCTACCTGAGGAGCTGGTCACAGCAGGAACAGTTGAGGGTTTCAAGAAAGGCTTAGATAACTACTGAAAACTAAAGAATATTAATGCGTATATAGCCATGTAAAATTCTGGATCCTGGCTGGTGGCGGCTCTGGGGTCAGAGATGGGGTCTCCCCTGGAGCAGATTGGTTCTTGCCTTGTAGGTTTCAGGGCATTCACCAGTGTTGAGGCTGGGCTTAAAGTCCTTGTCTCCCTCCCTTCAACCACATGTTCCCCACCCTTGGTTGAACTTGATGGACACATGTCTTTTTTTCAACCGTAGTAACTATGTAACTATGTAAATATACAGTACAGACCAAAAGTTTGGACGCACCTTCTCATTCCAAGAGTTTTCTGTATTTTCATGACTACTTTCATGACACTGGTCTAATGTCCATTCCTTGTGTTCTTTAGCCCAAACAAGTCTCTTCTGCTTGTTGCCTCCTTAGCAGTGGTTTCCTAGACTTGTTTGGGCTAGAGACCCAAGGAATGGACATTAGACCAGTGTCATGAAAGTAGTCATGAAAATACAGAAAACTCTTGGAATTAGAAGGTGTGTCCAAACTTTTGGTCTGTACTGTATATATATATGGGTTTGATGAGATAGTAGGGTATAATGATCAATAATTAAAATATTACATATATAGGGTTTTGAATGAAGAAAAATATAGGTTAGAAAAAAAAAGGGTTATTATGTTGGTAAAGGGTAAAAAAAAATCTTTAAAATTTTTTAACGTTCTGAGGAGAAAATAATTTAATTTAGGGGTTTTAGCCCATTACGTTGGCTTTCGAAAATTTGGGGCGAAAGGGTCGTAGTTTGGGCCATCACGGGCAAAAATTTTTCGGGGTGGGCGAGATTTGTGATCGCCGAGACCAAATTTAAATCTTTTGGGGAGCAACAAACCTTCATTTTTTACACCCAAACAGGGCTGGGAAATGGGGGAAATTTAAAAACCACAAACCGGGGGGCAAAAAGGATACGTGCTTCATCTTGGGCAAGGAAAACCTTTTGGGTTTTAAAAAACCAAAAAAGAAAAAAAAAAACAGACCAAATTTATATCCATGTTTTTGCCCCACAGCCTGACCCCTTTAAAAATCCCTCACCCCAAATTAAAAAGTGCCAGAAGGCCCGTAAAGATTTGAACCCTCTTTTACTTGAAATGGAATTGAATATCCCTGTCCTGGAACGCGCTGAGCCCCCAAACCCCGCAGCCCCCCATTTAAAAAGTGCCGGAAAAAAAAGGGGTCTTTCAACCCCCCTTTTTTTGTTTCACTGGACATTGGGGCTTTTACCTGTCTGGGCCCCAGCATGAGTCCCCAAAACCCGCATGAAAAGATTAAAACGTGCCCGGAAAAGGAGTTTTCAACCACAATTTTTTGTTTCACTGGACCAAAATTTCTGTTTCCCCCTCCTGAGGGAGCGCTTGGCCCTCCCTATAAGGGCGGCCAATTGAGGCTTTACTTGGAAAAAAATGGTGGTTAACCTTTCCCGTTTCACCCCAAAGGGGCCCTTTTTTCTTGGCAATTTTTTTCTCATTTTAAATCAACGTGCTGGGGGAAAAAGGGGCTTTTGTAATTTGGGTTTCTGTACGTGTCCCTACTCCTTTTCCTCTGTATAAAACCCACATCTGGTTTAAGTTTTTTCCCGTACCCCCCTTGTACAATTAAGAGGAAAATTTTTAAACCAAATTTTTTTGTAAAAGCAAGTTTTTTTAGTTATTTTTTTTCTTGAAAACACATTTTTAAAATTTGGAGGAATCCCCACCATGTCTTTGGTTTTTTCTTTTTTTAAATTTTATTAAAATGGGTTTTTCTCAATACAGGGGTTTTATAGCTATGTTAAAGATCTTGCAAAAACAAGTTTATTTTGCAATTTTGTTTTCCAATTTTTCAAAAAAAAAGGGGGTTTTTTCCCACCCAATTTCCCGTTTCTGACAGCAACCCTCACCCTTGAGCCACTCTTTACAATGGGGAAGAAAAAATGTCTGTTAGGGGAAAAAAATTTTTTTTATAATAGGACCCGTAGTATAGTGTTTTCACAGGGAAAATTGGGCCCCCAAAAAATTTAAAGGGGGGGGTTTACCCTTGAGCCACTTTGGACAATTTGTGGGAAAAAAAATGTCTGTTAAAAAAAACAACATTTTTTTATAATAGGACATGTAGTATAGCGGGATGTCAAAGGGAAAAAAAGCCCCCCAAAAAATTTAAAAGGCCCTGACCTTTGAGCCACTTTGGATCAATTGGGAAGAAAATTGTCTGGGTTTGAAACAAAAAAATTTTTTTTTTAATAGGGGCCTGGGGTATTGGTGCTTTTTAAAGCAGGATTTAAACCCAAAAAAATTTATAAAAAAGACTTCTCAGCCCACTGTTAAAAATTTTGAGGGGGAAATTGGCCCCTTAGAAGCCACATTTCTGTTCCAAAGGGGGCCAAAAGATTATTTCTGTATCTCACAGCAACTTTACCCCAAAAAAAATTATAAAATTTTACTTTCGCCCACTATTAAAAAATTTTTGGGGAGAAAATGCCCCTTAAAAGCCCCATTTCTGTTCCAAAGGACCATTAAAATTTTTGCTGTTTTCTCACGCAAAATGACCCCAAAAAAATTAAAAAAAATGGGCTTCTAGCCACTATTACAAATTGTGGGGGAGGAAAATTTCCAATTTAAAAACCAAAAATTTTTTGTTCCAAAAAGGGCCCTAATTTTGCTGTTTCTCACAGAAAAAAAGACCCCAAAACCCCTTTTACAATGGAAAAATTTTAAAGATTTAAAATGAGGAAAAGGGGAAAACGGGTTTTGTCATGAAAAACCTTCTGTCTTTTTCAGTCTCCTCACAGCAAAAACCCGCCCAAAATTTAACTGTTTTGGAAAAAAAAAATAAAAATTTTCAGTAAGAAATTTATCATTTTAAAAAAAGGGTTTTTAAGAGGGCCATTTCTGTTTGAAGAGGAATTTTGAAGTTTGACCGGCAACCAATCGGTGACCCCGGCAAAATTGGGGGCCCCAACTTTATTAGAGGGTCCCTGCTGATTCATCTTGATGAAAAATTTAAAAAAAATCCACATATCTGTGGGAAAGCCCATGGTTTGTCGTAATGGGCCCTCCCGCTTGTGCCCGAAGGTCCGCTCAGATATGACGCTTGGGGTGTGGGGGAGGACAACACCTCTTTGGGTTGGGGCCCGCGAGCTCGGGCCATTCGTCCATTTTTTGGGTACCCCCGGGAAATCTTTTTGGGTCCAGAACACATTTCAAAAACTTGGGTTTTTGGAAAGGAGGGTTTGTGTGCACATGATCTTAAGGTTGGTTCTGGGGGGTTGTATGTGTAGCCTGCATTTTCCCCGCGTTTTGGGGTGGTTGGGAAAAAAAGATTGCAAGAGGGTCACCTTTTTGGCTTTTGCCCCCTTGGGCCCGTTTCTGCTGCTCCCCTTTCGGGACTTGGAAATTACGGGTGTACGTCGTGATGTTGTTTTAAATGTGAAATTTGGGGAAAAGGGGAACCAAACGCAACGATGTCTTTCCCCGTTTAAACATTTAGCAAGGTTTTCCCTTTTTCCCGCCCTTTTACTATCTATTTGGGGGGGGTGGAAGGATAAATGTGATTTTTGTTTTTTTCCGGGGTCCAGGAGGGGCCCCCCAGTAAAAAGTTGTTCCCTTTTTTATTTCATTAATGGGGAGGTTTAGGGTTTGGGGGAAAAAAGGGAAACCAAAACCTTTATTTTGAAAAGGGTGGGGGCCTTTATTTCCCCAAAAACCCCCGGGGGCAAGGGGAATAGCAAACTGATCCTTTCCCCCTTTTTCCCCCTAACCCCTCAAAATTTTTTTCACCAAACCTCTTTCCAAAAAGGGAGGGAGTCGGGGTTTAAGTCGGGGGTCTAGGAATAACCTCCTGCTCCCTCCTCCTCCTTCCTCCGGCAAAGTTCCCAAAACGCCTGACTTGCCTGGTTTTGCAAAATGAGAGCTTTTTGCACCCCTTGGGACCTAGGGGCCCCGGGGCCCCGAACCACTGCCCATTGAAGAAAGATAAAAATTTTAGAAAAATGTCGGGGGCCTTTTGGATTCGACGGAGAGAAAGGCTCTGTGTCCCCCATTGTATTTGTTTCCTCCTCCGCGGGTGGGGGGGACCTGTTTTTTTCAGGAGGTCCAACGATCGTTCCAGGGAATAAAAGATTTAACCCCCAAAGTCCCTGCTGAAAAAGGGGTCGTCCGCAGGGCCATTTTGGTGGCTTTTTTAAAAACCTTTTCGGTTGGTGCAGGCTCTTTCACCCTGCCCCCCACTTTCGGTGGCTAACACCCCCGGGGCCGAACCCCTTTCTTGTTTAGGCCCTGTGTCACTTGTTTTGCGTAAAAGGGTTTGCGCTGCTGCCCCCAATTTGCTTGGGGCATGTGGGGGTGGAAAATTTCCCGCGTGTTTTTCCCGTCAACAATGAGACGGTTGACGGGCGAGGCCCAGCGGGGGGTGCAAACGAGCCAGGCGGGGAAACAGGGGTGCGAACATGGGAAAATCGAACTTTGACTTGAGCTTCCTCGCAGGCAGGGCCAGGGCACCCGGGGAGGGTCTTTAGAAATTTTGGGCGGGCAAAGGTTTATGACATGTGCCAGGCAAAAGGGGTGTGCTTCCAAACCTACCCCCATCTTAAAAGGGCGGCCCGCAGATTTCCCCCCCGTTATCGAACCCCCCACCTTTTCCCCGGACAAGGCCCCTTGTCACCCCAAGGCCCGCGGCCGGGGCTCGTTGCGGAAAAGCCGTCCCAAGCTCCCCGAACCCGTGTTTTGGACGGTCTCCAAGAAAAATTAATTTTTAACCCCCGGCTGGGGTTTTTTGGGACGTGATGCCCCCAAGGGCCTTGGGGGAAAGGGAAAAATTTCCCCCATCCCTGCGGTTTTGAAGGCGTGCCGGGCCCAGCCTGAGAGCCCCCCGTTACCCCCAGAGACATCCACCGCTCACCCTGTGAGCTGTCACAAGGAAAATAGCCGGGTTGGCCGTTTTTACCCAGTCCCTGGGGTCGGTGGTAGATGGGGCTTTTCCGGGCACGATGCAGCAACGCGCTTTGTTTAAAATTTTTGTGACCCCGTGGGTGGGGCCCGGGGCCCGGGCGGCTTTTTTGGCCCCGAAATGGCCCCGTGGAAACTGGTATTGGGGCAAGGGAAGGGGCCCCGGCGTGGGGAAAACCCTTTCGTGTCCCACGACGGAAAAAAAACCCAACTTTTTCCAAGGCCCCCAAAAACCTGGCAATGCCCAAAATTTCAGGCTTTTGGCTTTGGGATTTGGGTTTTGGGTTTAAAGTGTTTCTTCTGCTCCCAAAAAAGGGAAGACAGAAGGCTGGCTTTTCCCAGACTTTGGGCCCCTGTTCGGGTACAGGTCGTCTAAAAAGCCCGAAGAGGAAAAGGGGAGGATGGGTTTTTGGTGCTGCTGGTGGGACTGGGGGACGGTGGGGGTGAAGCGGAGGGGTGATCCCTGTTTATGATCTGAGAGGCTTGGGAAATGAGGAAGCTTGGTGGGGGGGGAGGAGGGGAGGCGGAGGCAGAGGGGGTGGCCTTTTTGGGCCAAATTGTGACTATTTTCAAACTTGCAAATTTGGGTTTTCATTTTTTTACTAGGGCATGTCAGGGGGACTTCTGCGCCGGCCCCCCCCATTTTTGGGGCGGGGTTCCCCTTTTTACCTTAACCCCCCGTCTTTCCTAGTCCGTGTTTAAGGGGCTCAAATCAAAAAACGGCTGAAAAGACCCGGTTTGGTTCCGGGAATTCGTCTCATTTATCCTTCAACCAAAAGGTGATTTCGTCCCTCATGAATTCTGCATCCCGGAGCTGCGGGTCCCAAACCAAAAAAGGGGACTGCAAGGGTTGCCCCAAAGCCTGGGATTTTTTTTCCCCCATTTTACCGGCTTCCTTTCTTCCCCTGATGGGTCAGTAAATGGGGTCAGAACCGAGATAAAAATTCCCCCTCTTTGGCCCCTTGATCCTTTTAAAAATGCCTTCTGAACCCCCCAAACCCCATTTTGTCATCAAAGGGTTTCAGGAAAAATGGATTTTTTCAACCCCGTGGTGGGGAACGGGTTGAAAATTTTTGGGTGCTTCCTTTTTGGCGGTGCTGATGATGCTGATGACGACATTTTGTGGCCCCTGACTGGAGGACGAGGAAAGGTTTAAAACTGCTTGAGCAGGTTGCATTTAAAAAATGAAGGACAGATTTGGCGGGGTGTTCGTTTTCTTAAAATTCACAGGGGCCCCGACCCAGCGTTGGGCAGGGCCCGAGGGTCCTGCAACTGACGATCCGCTTTGGGATTTCGTGTTGTCGCCAGGGAATGGAAGGAGCCCCCTTCTCTCCCTTCCCCTTTCCTCCCAAAAATCCTCTTTTTCTCGTTACCACCTGAATTTCGTTTCCCTGTTTTGTTTATCAACAAAGCTGGCCTTTCGCCAAAAAGGGAAAAAAAAAGATCCCGAAAAGTATTCGGATAAAAGAAAAGGGATTTTTTTTTAAACCCTTTTAACCTTTTTGCTGACCACAAAAAGCTGGATTTCTAATTTTTAACTGCAAGGTGGCTATATCAACAAAGTGGAATGGGCAAAATTGAAAAAAAAACCCCCTATCTTTAAAGTATACTGATAAAAAAAAGAGGAATTTTTTCACCCAACAAAGAGGAATGCAGTTACAGAAAAAAAAAGGGTTATCCCCAATATTAAATTCGGGTGCCCCCCTATCCAGGAAAAAATTTCAATAGAAAATTTTTAATAATAAAGTTTTGCCAGTGCTTTTCTCACTAAAATCTTGGGGAAATTTATCCAGTATTCTTCATTGAGCTTGTCTGTGTTTCCCCCCACGGGGGCCCCCCCCCCGCCCCCCCGTGACTTTACGTGGTAGATTTTCCCTTTTTAAATTTTCTCCTAAATTAAAAAATCTTTTTCCCAAACTCTGAAACTAACTATGTTTTTAAAGGGTACAGTAATACTTAGGGTTTATCTTTTTGAAGGAAAATAACTAATTTTTGCGAGCTGTTTGGCCCACAGGGAGAACGCAGGGTTTCCTATCCTTTGAAAACGTTTAGAGGGGAAGGGTCATGAACAGGAAGGGCTGTTCTATGTTTTTAAAAAGAGGTCATTTTGAATTTTTTCCCCGCCAAAACCAACACAAAAATCCCCGTTTATGGCGTCGCCTCAAATTTTTCACCCTGCTCTTTTTTGTAATCTGATTTGGTGGCGCCAAAATGCCCGGGGAAAACGCCCCAAAAATGGCGCGATTTTTAATTGATGTTTCCCCAGATTTAACCTTAAATTTTTGCTGATCTAAAAAATTTCGATCAAAATAAAAACTGTGCCGATTTTTAAATTTTGGGCGATAATAAACGTCAAAAAATAGTGTTAAAATTTCTTCTGCTGCAAAAAAATTTAAGACTGCGCAAAAAATGGAAATCTAAAATCTTGTTGTTTGGACCCCCCCAGGGGACAAAACTTAAACCCGCTGCTTATAAGTGTTTATCCGCCGCTGTCTGTGTTAAAATTAAAATAATTAAATTTAAACTTTCCCGAATCACGTACGCCTGTTGTCAAAGGGGGTCCAAAAAGTTTTTCTTTTATTGAATTTTTTAAAATTTTTTAAAACCCCCCTCGGTCGGTGACTGGGAACGTGAATTTGGGGGAAATTAAAAAAACTGGGAAAAGGGGAAAAATTCCGAAAGGTTTTGGAGAAAAAAAAGTTTTGGGCCCGGGGCGGCATTCGTCCCAATTCTCAATGGTGTTATAAATTCTTAAACGTTTCCCAATAAAAAAAAGAAAAAATAAAATTTTTTTTGAATTCTGAGTCCCCGTCGCTGTCCTTTTCTTTGGGTAAAGACAAGAGGTTTTAAATCAAAGGGGGGGTCCAGTAAAGGGGGGTTTTCCCCACTATAGAAATATTGATTTTTGGTTTGGATAGGGGCCCTCTTTGTCCCGATAGAGGTGAGACGTGGGCCTATCTCCCCCGTGAGCCCCTTTAAAACCTCCTCCACCCCTAAAAAGGGGGGAAATCGGGCTCTCTCTAGGGAAGGGAAAGGCCTAACTCGATTTCTCCCCCTTTTTGTCTATGGGAGAGGCTTCACCCCATCTCCGTTTTTAACGTAAAGGTTTCGGGGGTCATTTAGAAAATAAAAAAAACGAAAATTTTTGGGGGGTTTTCAAGTCAGTGGGTGGACTAGCTGAGTCCAAATAGCAAGCAACTGGGGGCCAATATGATGCCTGGGAAAAACAAAAACCCGGTGCAGTAATTGCTGAGCAGCAGCTCCACACCCCCCCGTAGGGGGGACAATTAGATGATAAAAAATTTCACATTAACTTTAAAAAATGTTTTAACCCCCAGAAAGCAGAAAAGCCCAGTATTAAAGCCGGGGAGATTTTTTACAAGCAAAAATCCAATAGGGAAAAATAAATCCCCAAAAACCCTCAATTATGAGGGGGGTGGGGGATGGGGGCTACAAATTTAAAATAGATAAAACGTACAGAAGGGTGCCAAAAAATACAGATAATGTTGGGGGAAACCCTGCTGGCTTTTCAACCTTTAGTGCCCCCCATACTATTAGATTAGGCGGGGTGCCCCGGGAATTTTGGGTGTCCAACACAAAACACAGACCCCCTTTTCCCCCCTCCCCCCGCTTTTGGGCAGTTAAAAAATATGACTTTCTGAAAAAAAAAGTTAAATATGATTTGGGATTTGTTGGGAAAAGGGGTCAAGTCGCAACCGCCGGGGGGGGGGAAACGGCCTTTAGGGCTTGCGTAAATTTAGGGTAACCTGAAATGGTTTTTTTTGGTTTTTTTTGCATTTGAAACAATTTTCGCATGTATTTTAAATGTGGGTTTTTTTGCATGCTGGTGGGATTTCCCTATCAACTCAATGTGCAAATTTTTTTCAATTTTAATTTTTTTTCCCCCCAGCAGTGGGGTTTTGTGGCTGCTTTCTTTAGCAATTTTTGCTGCCCCCTTTTTTAAATTTTTCCCCGGTAGAATTTTAGGCCAAGGGTTGCCCCGCTACTGTTGCTCAGTCTAGTCCAGCCATTGGGGCTTTTTGAAAATGGGCCCAAAATTTTTCGTTTTTTTTGAGGGAAAATAAAGACCCCTTTTTTGTAAAGTCTTTTTCTTTAGGGGATAGGTGGGGTTCCCCCCCCCAAAAGGGGGGAAACCCGGAAAATATTTTAGACATTTTTTTTATACTAGTTATATCCAAAAAAATGTCTTGTAGGGGAGCAACCCCCCAATGGAAACAGGGACAAGGTTTTTTTTTTTTTACCAAAAGGGGGGGCAGGGGGTGGGGAAAACCCGAGGGGGGAATCTTAAAAGTAAATTTTTAAAGGGTTTTGTGATGTGATTACAAATTTGGACATATGACAACTTTGCAGGAATTTTTTTGGCAGTAGAATCTACGGTGGCCCCTCAGCATACAATACTAATCGGTTCTGGGATGACCATTGCATGATGAAACCTTGACTCTAGGGAAAATTGATCATTGGTTTCGTAGCCCCAAAATGTCCTCAACATAATGCAAAATGAAGATCAAAAAAATGGATAGAGCTGCTGGAGGCCGGAGATTTTGATGACAGCAGCTTCTTTGGGTCATGGACTTAATAAACAATATACCCGCAATAAGAAAATGGGGACCTCCTCTGGTTCCCAAAGGAGCTGCTCATCCTGGCATATGTAAGAGTAGTACAGGACATGTAGTACCGCACTCTACTGTAGGGAGGAGCTACTAGACCACCAGTCACTGCATACATCTCACTAATACGTGTAAGAGCAGTACAGGACATGTAGTACCGCACTGTACTGTAGAGAGGAGCTCTAGAAAGCCAATAACAGGACGCACCACACTAATACATGTAAGAGTAGTAATGACATGTAGTACCGCACTCTACTGTAGGGAGGAGCTACTAGACCAGCAATCACTGCATGCACCTCACTAATACATGTAAGAGTAGTACAGGACATGTAGTACCGCACTCTACTGTAGAGAGGCGCTATAGACCACCAATCACTGCATGCACCTCACTAATACATGTAAGAGTAGTACAAGACATGTAGTACCGCACTCTACTGTAGGGAGGAGCTACTAGACCAGCAATCACTGCATGCACCTCACTAATACATGTAAAAGCAGTACAGGACATGTAGTATTGCACTGTACTGTAGAGAGGTGCTATATACCGCCAATCACTGCATGCACCTCACTAATACATGTAAGAGCAGTACAGGACATGTAGTACCGCACTGTACTGTAGAGAGGCGCTATAGACCGCCAGTCACTGCATGTACCTCACTAATACATGTAAGAACAGTACAGGACATGTAGTACCGCACTGTACTGTAGAGAGGCGCTATAGACCGCCAGTCACTGCATGCACCTCACTAATACATGTAAGAGCAGTACAGGACATGTAGTACCACACTCTACTGTGAGCCACTAGAGCTACTAGACCAGCAATCCCTGCATGCACCTAACTAATACATGTAAGAGCAGTACAGGACATGTACTATTGCACTGTACTGTAGAGCGGTGCTATAGACCGCCAATCACTGCATGCACCTTACTAATAAATGTAATAGCAGTACAGGGTATGTAGTACTGCACTGTACTGTAGAGAGGTGCTATAGACCGCCAATCACTGCATGCACCTCACTAATACATGTAAGAGCAGTACAGGACATATAGTAGCGCACTGTACCATAGAGAGGCGCTATAGACCACCAATCACTGCATGCACCTCACAAATACAAGTAATAGCAGTTCAGGACATGTAGTACCACACTGTACTGTAGAGAGGTGCTATAGACCGTCAATCACTGCATGCACCTCACTAATATATGTAAGAGCAGTACAGGACATATAGTACCGCACTGTACCATAGAGAGGCGCTATAGACCACCAATCACTGCATGGACCTCACTAATACATGTAAGAGCAGTACAGGACATGTAGTACTGCACTGTCCTGTAGAGAGGCGCTATAGAAAGCCAATCACTGGACGCACCTCACTAATACATGTAAGAGTAGTACATGACATGTAGTACCACATTGTACTGTAGGGAGGAGCTACTAGACCAGCAATCACTGCATGTACCTCACTAATACATGAAAGAGTAGTACAGGACATGTAGTACCGCACTCTACTGTAGGGAGGAGCTACTAGACCACCAATCACTGCATGCCCCTCACTAATACATGTAAGAGCAGTACAGGACATGAAGTATTGCACTGTACTGTAGAGAGGCGCTATATACCGCCAATCACTGCATGCACCTCACTAATAAAATGTAAGGAGCTATCAGGACAATTGTGTACACACACTGTACTGTAGTAAGTGCTATAGGACGTCATTTATGCATGCACCTCACAACATTATGTAAGAGCAGTACAGGACATATAGTACCACACTGTACCATAGAGAGGCGCTATAGACCACCAATCACTGCATGCACCTCACTAATACATGTAAGAGCAGTACAGGACATGTAGTACCGCATTGTACTGTAGAGAGGCGCTATAGACCGGCAATCACTGCATGCACCACACTAAAAACATGTAAGAGAAAGTACAGACATGTAGTACCGCACTGTACTGTAGTAGAGCGCTATAGACCACCAATCACTGCATGCACCTCACTACTACATGTAAGAGCAGTACAGGACATGTAGTACTGCACTGTACTGTAGAGAGGCGCTATAGACCGGCAATCACTGCATGCACCACACTAATACATGTAAGAGCAGTACAGGACATGTAGTACCGCAGTCTACTGTAGAAAGGCGCTACTAGACCACCAATCACTGCATGCACTGCACTATTACAGAGGTTTTAAAAGGTAACTGATCATGATAATTGGTTGGATCTTCTATCAGTCACTTCTGCCGTAGATCATCAGTACCTGTGACATTGAATGGTGAGTGCGGCTTCAAGATACAACGTCCCAGGAAAGAGCATTTTCTGCTGGAAACCTTAAAGTATCCTGAGGCCACTGTAACTTCAGGGACCACTGTATTAAGTTGAATAGTTTGCATTTCAGGTAATAAAGACCAGTGAGAATGTACAACCTTCTTAATGGTAGACACAGTAGAGCAAGAACAGTACATGGACCCCTGGCTCTACGATAGCTCATCAAAGAGAGGTCCCAATGAAATACTACCTGTATATGTGATCAGGATCTTCATAGAAAGATATAGACAGTAAGAAGTATCTTTTACTGGAATGGTGGACTGCTTTTACTACTGAGCTTCTTGCAGCTGTATAGGAAGCACACAAGATAGGCCCACCCACGGACCTACTCAATCAAGTAATGCTGAGTTAACATTAATTGGTTGGAGATCACTGTTCCTTGGGTTTGCTTAGCCTATGTGAGTGGTTTTGAGGTTCTATTCCATATGACTTCTGTTGAGAAGCTCAAGCGCCCTCTATTGGATGTAACAAATCCTCAATGACTCACTGAATCTTTAGAATCTCAATACAAGCAAAAAGTGGATAACAAAAATGTTATAACAATCCCAAAGAGGTCACTGGAATCTACCAGAATATTTATTTCACAGAAGTCATACCAGACAGGGGAATATCTCTCCTTGGGGAGAACACGATATAGGCGTGTGGATTTTTGAATGGCCTTTTTGCCCTCCACCAAGCATCTGCATATCACAAGGCATTATGGGAAAGGAGCTGAGAAGCTCAAGTGCCCTCTTTTGGAGGTAACAAATCATCAACTTGCTTACGACTCACTGAATCTTTAGAAACCAAAAAGGGATATTAGCCAACCCAACATCACCCATCTGCATACAGCTATTTTGGGGTTTTGCCCCTCATCAGTGCAAAGCAGAGTGTACTTGCTGGCTGGGTGGGAGGCAATGAGTGGCTAAGAAGAAAGGGAATATCTCTTCTTGAGGAGAGCACCATATAGCTCATTGCCTCCCACCTAGCCAGCCAGTACATTCTGATCTGCACTGATGAGGGGCAAAACCCCGAAAGAGCTGTATGCAGATGGGTTATACTGACTTGGCTAATATACCTTTTTTGGTTTTTAAAGATTCAGTGAGTTGGAAGCAAGTTGAGGATTTGTTAAATCCAATAGAGCAGTGTTCCCCAACTCCAGTCCTCACGCCCCACCAACAGGTCATGTTTTCAGGATATTCCACAGAATGCACTGACAATAATTAAATCACCTGTGCAGCATAATTAAATCACATGTGCACTGCTAAGGAAAGCCAGAAAACATGACCTGTTGGTGGGGCGTGAGGACTGGAGTTGGGGACCCTTGCAATAGAGGGCACTTGAGCTTCTCAGCTCCTTTCCCATAATGCCTTGTGATATGCTGATGCTTAGTGGAGGGCACACACGGCTTCACAGACCTATATGGTGCTCCCCAAGGGGAGATATTCCCTTTCTGGTATGACTTCTGTGAAATAGATATTATGGTAGATTCCATTGACCTCTCTGGGATTGTTATGGCATTTTTTGTTATCCACTTTTTGCTTGTATTTATAACACAGAACCTAAACAAAACATAGACTATTAAGATGACAATATCCATGAAATTTCCTTGATAAAAATTGTAACTTTTGGACATTTCCACAGTTATTATTTACCTATCATTGTTATTTCCCATTCTTTACAAAAACTATGGGCAAGAGCGGAGTCTTCCTCTGCGGAGGGATAATGACACATATTAATTATAAGATAACAGATTGCATCAAAATCAATTATTCTCTTGGAAAATGAGAACAACACAAGCCCTCTATTTCCAATGTGGAGACATTCAAAGACAAAGGGGACTGTTGTAAAAGAAATTCAGCTGTATCAGATTAATCTAAATTGCATTTGGACGTTTCCAATTGAGTCAGGAAACGGTAAATGAAAAAGCTGTGGTCACAGGTGCAGGACACTCAGGCAATTATCTGCCATAGAGTTCATGCGCAGGCAAAGTTACAGCAATTGCTCTCATTTTTATTATGTTTGACTATTTTTTCTAACTAGATTTGATTCCCGACACTGGAGGGAGATGGGAGATAAATATTATGGGTGGAACATATTTTAAGCAGCTTAACGAGAGCAAGTTCTTAATAATGTGTCCAAGCCAAAGATGAACCCAATATCGCTTGGTTTACGGCATTAGCTGGAATTGTATTGCTCATAGGACAGGATCAAGGTTAAGAAACAGTATATTGAATAGAAGGAACTTGGGCACAGAGCCAGGAGGATGAGCCAGATCTCAGATAAGGTGTAAAAGACCTTCAAAGGGTGTTCCCACCATGCACTTTGAATATTGATACAATGTTCCATCAAAGTTAAAAAGTCTTGGTCACCATTTTGAACTGAGAGGATGTTCCCAAGATAGATATGGGTCACAATACCTAAAGGAGAATATCCCATCAAAGTTAAAAAGTCTTGGCCTCCATTTTGAACTGAGAGGATGTTCTCTAGATAGATATGGGTCCAACACCTAAAGGTCAATATCCCATCAAAGTGAACAAGTCTTGGTCACCATTTTGAACTGAGAGGATGTTCCCAAGATAGATATGGGTTCCAACAAGTAAAGGTCAATATCCCATCAAAGTTAAAAAGTCTTGGCCTCCATTTTGAACTGAGAGGATGTCCTCAAGATAGATATGGGTCTCAACACCTAAAGGAGAATATCCCATCAAAGTTCAAAAGTCTTGGTCACCATTTTGAACTGAGAGGATGTTCCCCAGATAGATGTGGGTCCCAACACCTAAAGGACAATGACTTTTGCTTTAATGTCTATGGGCTTCTAAAAGGGATGTTCCTACTATGCACTTTGATGGCATAACCATAGAATATGATGTGACATGTGTAGGTCCCACCTCTTTGATTGCACCAATCTCAGGAACGAGCCCCGGAACATATAGACTCAGAATTGAGAGACTGACGTGCTTGTGCACGACTCTCCATTCTGCTCTTTGGAAGTTTCCAGTACAGGTGAACATTGTGTTTGGCTGTACACAGAACTCCCATAGAACAGAACAGAGAGTGACCAGATCTCCATTCTAAGCCAATACTTTCTGGGTCAATTCCCAAAATAGGTACAGTTACTATTAATAAGCCCTCAAAATCCATGGTGGGAACACCCCTAAAAGGAACCCACGGACATTTAAGTTGATAAAAAGGATTGTTTCAACCAAAGTCATCATCTGTCAGATGAGATTGAATGAACAGTCATCTTAGATAAGGATATTTTATCTTCATTCGGATAAAATAAAGCTACGTGTATTAGAATTTTTTTTCCATAGTCCCCAAAAACTTTGTCAGCAAAAAACGAAATTTCCAAAAAAGATCTTCATCTTTGGCCTGGTGTCAATGGTCACTATGTAGGGCCAGTGTGACAATGATGGAACATTCAATAGTTAAGCAGCCACTATCTTACTTCTACCGAATGTGTATGGCCACCTACAAGTCAAGTTCAATTGGAAGAAAATACCACAAGACAAGGATTTTTATTTCAACTGTCTTGACTTTTGCCGTAGTTCTGGGCCCAGTTTTCGCCCAATGTAGTGGGATAACCCCAGGGCCATCTTTTCCTTTGGGCACACTAGGCAGTTGCCCGGGGGGCCCACCAGTATAGGGGCCCCAGGTGGTGTATGCTTGTCCCAGGAATACAAGAAACATACCTATACTCCTGTGTTGTATTTGCTTATTTTACTCTTTGTGTGTTTTTAAGATGTGCAAACTAATAAAAACCATGGTGAAGAAGGAAGCCAAAGGCTCCCTGCCAAATAATCTTTTAGGCTGCCGGTGTCCAGACATAAGTGGTGTCATTGGGGTTGGCTACAGGCATGACCTAGTGTGATGTCATGTATTTGGACAGGGCCCACAGCAGAGTTCTGCCCAGGGGCCCATAATGCTGTTAAGTCGGCTCTGGATAACCCAATGAGTTTTTTTTTTTTTTGCCTGAAAGTCCTGCTTAAAGGGCTTAGCCCCTACTTTGGTTCCCATATGTGAATTTACTAAACTGTCTTGGAAAAATCCACATTTGGAAATTTCCAATTGAAAATGTTAAGACGCAGTTTGCACTCGGGTTGTGTCGGCATCCGCAGGTCATGTCTCCCGTGTGAGCAAAGCCTCAGTTGTATTCTTCTCGGCTTCTTTAAGGTAGAAACCTCAATGATTAATCTTCTAAATGCATATTTAATAAACATTCTGGTTTATTGTATGGAATCCCGGTGAGAAACATTGCACCAGTGTATGACACCTCCAGATGGCTTTCTATTACTGACTCGTTCTCCCCCAGGATGACTCTGTAATTCGGTGTCTGATAGACCAGAACACAATTCTCTCTGTGTGATTGATACGGAATTAGAAATAACTTATGTAAGAAATCGGAGGTACATGGCATCTGGATTCATTGGAGGGACATAGCATATGGATGAACTGGAGGTCTAGGGAGGCTTTGGAGGCATAAGGAGGGACAGTAGGGCAACATAGACCTCTTTGAAATGTATTGTTATTTATTTTAAAGGAATGATCTGACATAGTAAGGCCAAAAAAAGACAGAAGTCCATCCAGTTCAACCTATTGTGCTATAGTGTTGATCCAGAGGAAGGAAACTCCACCATGAGATAGAAGCCATTTTAGGAAAAAAATTCTTTCCCAACTCCAATCTGGCAATCAGAAAAAATCCCTAGATCAGTGACTCTTCTCCAGAATCCTGTTCACTATAACTTGTTACATTATTACATCTAGAAATGTATCCAGACCCTTCTCCAGAATCCCGGTCACTATAAATTGTTATCTTATTACATCTAGAAATGTATCCAGACCCTTCTCCAGAATCCTGGTCACTATAGCTTGTTATATTATTACATCTAGAAATGTATCCAGACCCTTCTCCAGAATCCCGATCACCAAAACTTGTTATATTATTACATCTAGAAATGTATCCAGACCCTTCTCCTGAATCCTGGTCACTATAACTTGTTCTATTATTACATCTAAAAATGTATCCAGTTTCTTCTCCAGAATCCTGGTCACTATAACTTGTTATATTATTACATCTAGAAATGTATCCAGACCCTTCTCCCGAATCCTGGTCACTATAACTTGTTCTATTATTACATCTAGAAATGTATCCAGAACCCTTTCCAGAATCCTGGTTACTATAACTTGTTCTATTATTACATCTAGAAATGTATCCAGACCCTTCTCCAGAATCCTGGTCACTATAACTTGTTATATTATTACATCTAGAAATGTATCCAGACCCTTCTCCAGAATCCTGGTCACTATAAGTTGTTATATTATTACATCTAGAAATGTATCCAGACCCTTCTCCAGAATCCTGGTCACTATAAGTGGTGCTATTATTACATCTAAAAATTTCTCCATTTTCTTCTCCAGAATCCTGATCACTATAACTTGTTCTATTATTACATCTAGAAATGTTTCCAGACCCTTCTCCAGAATCCTGGTCACTATAACTTGTTATATTATTACATCTAGAAATGTATCCAGACCCTTCTCCAGAATCTTGGTCACTATAACTTGTTATATTATTACATCTAGAAATGTATCCAGACCCTTCTCCAGAATCCTGGTCACTATAACTTGTTCTATTATTACATCTAAAAATTTGTCCATTTTCTTCTCCAGAATCCTGGTCACAATAACTTGTTCTATTATTACATCTAGAAATGTATCCAGACCCTTCTCCAGAATCTTGGTCACTATAACTTGTTATATTATTACATCTAGAAATGTATCCAGACCCTTCTCCAGAATCCCGGTCACTATTACGTGTTATATTATATCTAGAAATGTGTCCAGACCCTTCTCCAGAATCCCGGTCACTATAACTTGTTATATTATTACATCTAGAAATGTCTCCAGACCCTTCTCCAGAATCCTGGTCACTATAACTTGTTATATTATTACATCTAGAAATGTATCCAGACCCTTCTCCAGAATCCCGGTCACTATAACTTGTTATATTACATCTAGAAATGTATCCAGACCCTTCTCCAGAATCCCGGTCACTATAACTTGTTCTATTATTACACCTAGAATGTATCAAGACCCTTCTTCAGAATCCTGGTCACTATAACTTGTTATATTATTACATCTAGAAATGTCTCCAGACCCTTCTCCAGAATCCTGGTCACTATAACTTGTTATATTATTACATCTAGAAATGTCTCCAGACCCTTCTCCAGAATCCTGGTCACTATAACTTGTTCTATTATTAGATCTAAAAATTTCTCCATTTTCTTCTCCAGACTCCTGGTCACTATAACTTGTTCTATTATTACATCTAGAAATGTCTCCAGACCCTTCTCAAGAATCCTGGTCACTATAACCTATTATATTATTACATCTAGAAATGTATCCAGACCCTTCTCCAGAATCCTGGTCACTATAACTTGTTCTATTATTACATCTAAAAATTTCTCCATTTTCTTCTCCAGAATCCTGGTCACTCTAACTTGATATATTATTACATCTAGAAATGTCTCCAGACCCTTCTCCAAAATCCCGGTCACTATAACTTGTTATATTATTACATCTAGAAATGTATCCAGACCCTTCTCCAGAATCCCGGTCACTATAACCTGTTATATTATTACATCTAGAAATGTATCCAGACCCTTCTCCAGAATCCCGGTCACTATAACTTGTTATATTATTACATCTAGAAATGTCTCCAGACTCTTCCGAAGAATCCTGGTCACTATAACTTGTTATATTATCACATCTAGAAATGTATCCAGACCCTCCTCCAGAATCCCGGTCACTATAACTTTTTATATAACATCTAGAAATGTATCCAGACCCTTCTCCAGAATCCCGGTCACTATAACTTGTTCTATTATTACATCTAGAAATGTATCCAGACCCTTCTACAGAATCCTGGTCACTATAACAAGTTAGATTATTTCATCTAGAAATGTCTCCAGACCCTTCTCCAGAATCCCGATCACTATAACTTGTTATATTGTTATGACCCCTGTGATACCCCACTGATAACTGTGATCCCTCCAATTCTGACCCCTGTGGTACTAACATGTATCCAGTCTGAGAATGTACCATGAATCACTACCCTTTCTTGCCATGTTGTTTCCTAGAGCCTACTCTTCCCAGCCAGCTTCAGTCTCCAAATTCCTGTTCAAGCTGTAGGTAGTTCTACAGCTTAAGGTTCCCACTTCCTTTTTAGGTTGTGGGTGGTTTTACATCTTTAAGCTCACATTTCCTGTTCAAACTGTAGGCAGCTCTACAACTTCAGGCTTCCACTTACTGTTCAGGCTGTGGGTGGGTCTACAAACATAAACAAGCTTTTGTGCTGTCGATAAGACACAGCAGGGACTGATGTCACCATCCCAGCCACTGCTAGAGCAGAGAGAACTAGTTGGTAGTGTAGGGAGATAAGAACTGCTCTAACCCTGAAAGGAAGCAAAATCAGACCAGCACTGTATTTGGTAATATTTTTTTTTTACCTTTGTCTACATGAAGAAAACTAGACATGAGGTTGCAGAGAAGAGTCTTAGATGGGAGGCCGCAGAGAAGAGTCTTAGATGGGATGCTGCAGAGAAGAGTCTTCGATGGGAGGCCACAGAGAAGAGTCTTAGGTGGGAGGCCGCAGAGAAGAGTCTTAGATGGGAGGCCGCAGAGAAGAGTCTTAGATGGGAGGCTGCAGAGGAGAGTCTTAGATGGGAGGCTGCAGAGAAGAGTCTTAGATGGGAGGCCGCAGAGAAGAGTCTTAGATGGGAGGCTGCAGAGAAGAGTCTTAGATGGGAGGCCGCAGAGAAGAGTGTTAGATGGGAGGCCACAGAGAAGAGTGTTAGATGGGAGGCCACAGAGAAGAGTCTTAGATGGGAGGCTGCAGAGAAGAGTGGTAGATGGGAGGCTGCAGAGAAGAGTGTGAGATGGGAGGTCACAGAGATCAGTGTTAGATGGGAGGCTGCAGAGAAGAGTCTTAGATGGGAGGCTGCAGAGAAGAGTGTGAGATGGGAGGCCACAGAGAATAGTCTTAGATGGGAGGCTGCAGAGAAGAGTCTTAGATGGGAGGCTGCAGAGAAGAGTCTTAGATGGGAGGCTGCAGAGAAAAGTGTGAGATGGGAGGCCACAGAGAAGAGTGTTAGATGGGAGGCCACAGAGAAGAGTGTGAGATGGGAGGCCACAGAGAAGAGTGTTAGATGGGAGGCCACAGAGAAGAGTGTTAGATGGGAGGCCACAGAGAAGAGTGTTAGATGGGAGGCCACAGAGAAGAGTGTTAGATGGGAGGCCACAGAGAAGAGTGTTAGATGGGAGGCCGCAGAGAAGAGTGTTAGATGGGAGGCCGCAGAGAAGAGTGTTAGATGGGAGGCCACAGAGAAGAGTGTTAGATGGGAGGCCACAGAGAAGAGTCTTAGATGGGAGGCCACAGAGAAGAGTCTGAGATGGGAGGCCCCACAGAAGTGTGTCAGTTGGGAGGCCACAGAGAAGAGTGTTAGATGGGAGGCTGCAGAGAAGAGTGTGAGATGGGAGGTCACAGAGATCAGTGTTAGATGGGAGGCTGCAGAGAAGAGTGTGAGATGGGAGGCTGCAGAGAAGAGTCTTAGATGGGAGGCCACAGAGAAGAGTGTGAGATGTGAGGCCACAGAGAAGAGTGTTAGATGGGAGGACACAGAGATGAGTGTTAGATGGGAGGCAACAGAGAAGAGTCTTAGATGGGAGGCCACAGAGAAGATTCTTAGATGGGAGGCCACAGAGAAGAGTGTTAGATGGGAGGCCACAGAGAAGAGTCTTAGATGGGAGGCCACAGAGAAGAGTGTTAGATGGGAGGACACAGAGAAGAGTGTGAGATGGGAGGCCACAGAGAAGAGTGTTAGATGGGAGGCCACAGAGAAGAGTATTAGATGGGAGGCCACAGAGAAGAGTCTTAGATGGGGAGGCCACAGTGAAGAGTGTTAGATGGGAGGCCACAGAGAAGAGTGTGAGATGGGAGGCCACAGAGAAGAGTGTGAGATGGGAGGCCGCAGAGAAGAGTCTTAGATGGGAGGCCACAGAGAAGAGTGTGAGATGGGATGGCCACAGAGAAGAGTGTGAGATGGGAGGCCACAGAGAAGAGTGTGAGATGGGAGGCCACAGAGAAGAGTGTTAGATGGGAGGCCACAGAGAAGAGTGTTAGATGGGAGGCCACAGAGAAGAGTGTGAGATGGGAGGCCACAGAGAAAACGGGTAGATGGGAGGCGACAGAGGAGAGGCTTAGATGGGAGGCCCCAGAGAAGAGTGTGAGATGTGAGGCCACAGAGAAGAGTGTTAGATGGGAGGCCACAGAGAAGAGTGTGAGATGGGAGGCCACAGAGAAGAGTGTTAGATGGGAGGCCACAGAGAAGAGTGTTAGATGGGAGGCCACAGAGAAGAGTCTTAGATGGGAGGCTGCAGAGAAGAGTCTTAGATGGGAGGCAGCAGAGAAGAGTCTTACATGGGAGGCCGCCGGGAAGAATGTTAGATGGGAGGCTGCAGAGAAGAGTGTTAGATGGGAGGCCACAGAGAAGAGTGTTAGATGGGAGGCTGCAGAGAAGAGTCTTAGATGGGAGGTCACAGAGAAGAGTGTTAGATATGAGGCCGCAGGGAAGAATGTTGCTTTGCTCTAGGCCAGAGTTGATAAGTGCATTGAGAGAGTGGAGGGTGTCTGTATTTTGTGTTGGAAAGTGCTGGGCAGCTCGCCTAATCTAACAGTATGGGTGTCACTAATAGGTTGTAAGCCAGCATGGTGCACCACACGTATCTGTATTTATGGCACCCTTCTGTATCACCTTATTATATGCAATTGTAGCACCAGCAACCACCCCCCTCATGTAGTGAGGTTGTGTGAGTGGTTATCTTATCGTTATTTTTGCATTTGTGCAGTCTCCCCATGTATTATACTGTGGCTTTTCTGTATGCTGGTGTGAACAGGTATTAAGTTAATGTGCAGTTTTTTATCATCTAATTGTGGGGTGTGTGAGCTGCTGCTCAGCAATTAGCTGCACCTATTAATTTTTCCCAGGTAGCATGTGGGCCAGAGCTGCCTGCTACTGGGCTCAGTCTAGTCCAGCCATTGAGCTGTGAATATGGCCCCAAAAATTGTAATGTTTTTTGACAAGTGCGTTGACCAACATTTTTGTAGAGTCAATATACCGGAAAGAAGTGGACTCGGGAAATGTTAATCAGATGGGGGCGGCAGGAGTTGGTCAGGGCTTGGACGTGGGGTTTGATGGACAATGCAGATTCCAAGGCAGTAGACTTGTTGGACTGAGGAAGCATGGAGCCATTGACCCTAATAGATAGATCTGATAAAGGGTAAGAGTAAAGATGATGGACTCAGTCTTCTTCATGTTGAGCAGAAGGAGGATATGGAGAACACAGTAGACTATAACCTCCTATAACATGAAGACTAGTAAAGCATCGCGTGACACACAAATGACTAAATCTATATATTCAATCTACAAATTTATGATTTTTGGATCTTATAATGATATTATTGACACTGACAAAGGATTTCATTTCCAATCAGGGAGGAGGAATTAACACAGATTTGTCAATTATTCCGGTCTCCGATGAGCGGCCATTTTGCGGGGAGCGGTCCGGGGCGCCTCGCGTTCTGCCGCCTTACAATGCACTAAATGCCATATGAAACTTGGTTATCTTATTCCAGTGTCATTATCATAATATCTCTATGTAGGATTCCATACAGAAAGCGGCACATTACAAAATGAGATATGTCAGTGCGAGCCCGAGCCACACAACGAGCAGATAACCTTTTAACACTCATAAATCCCTTCAGCTTCTTGCTTTCAGTTCTACAAATTACACATCTCCAACCATCCCACTAATACATGTGTAGAAGCCATAGCAACCGATATTACACGCCGCAGCCACTCGGCCGCTGTGAAATTGCCATAGCATCATGCAATTATACAACAGGCATTCGTTTTATTTGGGATGTGGACGACATAAGCCAACAAATAGACCATCGGTGAGTTCTGGGGTCATCCTGCTTCAATTAGGGTCAATTTGGATGGGTGCCCATATAACAGAACACACTGCTGTACAAATCAAGGCTTTATAGAACTCTCTAACACAGTCTATACAAAGTGCTATATGTTTACACTGCAAAAATGTGCTATTTTGTCTGTTTCATGCTCCGACCCAACATAGAAATGAAGCCAGGAGACCTCAACCTTCTGTAGGAAGCAACAACCCAAAAGATTTCTCAACTCAAAATTTATACTTGTTCTTAGATATTAAAGGGGTTGTCTCACTACATTGATTCATCTCACCTCAGTCCTGCTTTCTTGGTTTCATTTTGAATTCAGGGGCGTGTTTACTGGCTTCCATTAGGCTGCAGTAGAAGCCAGGTCTGTAGCTATAGCAACCAGTGCTGGCAGCCTGTCAGAATAGATCAAACAGACCTGTAGCTATAGCGACTTGAGGAGCTGATGCAGCCCATACAAGAGGGGAGATCTAGGAATAGGTAGGACTCTGTTAATGGACAAATATTACAAAGTGACTTGTTTTTGCAAGATCTTTAACATAAAAAGCAATCATTGTAGTGAGCCAACCCCTTTAAGCTAAGTATGAATTATTTCCTTTACCCCGGCCCCATGTTCCTTTGAGGTGTGCATGTACCTTCATGAAGGGATGTGTAGATATTGGTGGTGGTCTCCTCTAGGGTGTAGATCAGGAAAGGCTCCCAGTATAGACATAAAGGGCTTCCCTAGGCTGATGGGGGACTAAAGAATTGAGCTATGGCCTCCATATGACCATATACAGTGCCGTGCGAAAGTAATCAACCCCCTTGAACTTTTCAACCTTTTGCAACATTTCAGGCTTCAAACATAAAGATATAAAATTTAAATTTTTTTTGTGAAGAATCAACAACAAGTGGGACATAAATTGTGAAGTGGAACAACATTTATTGGATATTTTAAACTTTTGTAAAAAATAAAAAACTGAAAAGTGCAATATTATTCAGCTCCTTTACTTTCAGTGCAGCAAACTCCCTCCAGAAGTTCAGTGAGGATCTCTGAATGATCCAATGTTGTCCTAAATGACTGATGATGATAAATATAATCCACCTGTGTGTAATCAAGTCTCTGTATAAATGCACCTGCTCTGTGATAGTCTCAGAGTTCTGTTTAAAGTGCAGAGAGCATCATGAAGACCAAGGAACACACCAGGCAGGTCCGTGATACTGTTGTGGAGAAGCCTGAAATGTTTGAGGCCTGAAATGTGGCAAAAGGTTGAAAAGTTCAAGGGGGCCGAATACTTTCGCAAGGCTTTGTATATCCACAAATAAAGAATGGAAAAGTGTAGCAGACTTTATGTGACGTGGAGGTCACTAGCGTCATCTCAACACTCCAAGGGCGTAGCTATAGGGGGTGCAGAGGTAGCAGTAGCTACCGGGCCCTGGAGTCTGTGAGGGCCCTCTACAACATAAGAGAGCACCAGTATTATAAGTGGTACATGGTTAGGTGGGGCCCCGCTATAGGTTATGCACTGTTGCCAAGAAACTGTACGTTATGGCTTTTGAACCCCCCTATAATTTAGCTTTACCCTCCAACTGCCTGTTGATCCCTATTTCTTTTCTCCTGCATTTTCAGAAATCTCCTTAATCACACAAAGAAATACTACTCAAAAAGGGTAACATTCCTCATAGGGAGAGGTGTTGTGTAAGTGTATAGTTGCTCCACTGAAATTTAAATATCAAAAAGGCTCATGGGAAAAGAGCTAGGGTTTGGCAGTGCCACCTATTGGATATTGTGTTCCTCAAGTTGCATCTGACTCATTGAGCCTTGCAGTGTGAATGGGTTTAATGACAACCAATTTTACATCGGCAGACAGCTGTTTCGGGGCATTTTCCCCTCATCAGTGCAGAGTAGAATACTAGCTGGATAGATCAGAGGCTCTAGGGGTGGCTCAAAAGGGATAGAGGTTTACACATTTACATGGTGCCTCTCCCTAATGAAGAATCTTAATCCTTTTGAGTTACATCTAGAGCTTCTCTCCTAGCCATTCAGTACTCTGCTTTGCACTGAAGAAGGGCAAACACCCAGAAACCACTGTCTGCAGATTACTAACTGTTATGGAATTAATCTCATTCACATTGCAAGGCTCAGTCAGTCAGATGTGACTTGATGAATGCTATATCCAATAGGGGGCGCTGTAGAGTCCTAGCTCATTTACCTTGAGCCTTTTTTATAGTAACCATTGGACATAAAGGAGGGAGATGCAGCTGCTGGTTACCTTGCTCAGTATTACTTTGAGATGCACGCTGTGAGTAGGAGCAGCAGGAGAGAGACATGTAATTGGCTGGATACACATGGCAAAAATTTGACATCTCACCAGGAAAAGCCCCAAACATTAAGCAAGTACAGAGGGAAAATCAACATCTGAAGAAATCAATAGTAGGAAAGACCTCAAATCTGTAGGATACATAATATTTCTGGCTGCAATGTGTGTGATACGCTGGTGCCTCTACCCCGTATTTGTGCCAGCAGTTTTTAATGCTTCTGTTTTGAGGACAATGAAAGAATTTCAAGTCAGGATGATCGCATAACAAGGCTGCATGACAATGGTTACGTATGTAATCTGGAAAACATGCCTACTTCACTTCAGAGACAGATCCACACCAGTCTTTGGGTTGTGCCCAGTATTGCAGCTCCTTTGAAGTGATTGGGGCTGAGCGAAACATCCATAGACAAAAACTTTTTGATCAGTCACATTTTTGTAAACCCGAACAACCTGTCAAAATGAATTAAAAAGGGGTTGTCCACCTATAGATCCCACCTCTGGGACCCAGAACTCCCATAGAACAGATTGAGTTGTGCCCAAGAGTGACCGGTTCTCCATTCTGAGCTAAAACTTTCACGGGCCCAGTTAACGAGAAAGTTGTGCGTCTAGAGCAGTGGTCTTCAAACTGCGGTTGGGAAACTACAACTCCCATCCTGCTCATAGATTAAATGCATGATGGGAGTTGTAGTTTCTCAACCACAGTTTGAAGATCACTGGTCTAGAGATGGGACCTATCAGACTTTGATGGCATATCCTATCTAGACGTCATCAAGTCTATGGTGGGAACATCCCTTCAACTACGACAACGATTTGACAAAGCAAATTGTATCTTGCAGTAAAGTTTTCCTATAATAAAGCCTTACTTTTTGGCCGCATGCATTAATAATTTACTCGGATATTTCAGCAAGTGCCCTCCTACCCTCAAACTGCCCCAGGAATTCTCTTGCACTGCAGCATCAACGACCTGTACAAGCCGTAGAGCCAAATTTAAGAAATTACAAGTTCTCGGTGCACGGCTGATTTTGTTGCTCGGCGGCGTCGCGGGGAGAGTTCTTCCAGGTTCATTATACTGCAAATCCCCACAGGTATCCACTAACAATTTCGTAGTGAGCCCTTATTCAGAAGACTCATAGCTGTGAGCAACCACGAGCTTCACCTGTTCCTGTTGCTCGGTGCTTAGCGCCTCTGTACTTCAGAGCTTCCACCGACGAGGTCATTCCTTCACCAGATTAGCAAACAACCTTCAATTTAGCTTCTTTTTTTTTTTTTGCATTACCGCAACCTACATTTCCCTTTCTCTATTGCATACGCTGCTGAGCTAGAGAGTCGGAAAAGCAAAAAAAAAAATCTGAAGCAATCCTAGAAGCCGGTCCTTAATGGTGGTGGCGAAGCCCGGGCTCTAGACGGGTCGTACGTGAAAACAGATGGAAATGTCCAGAAAGCCCTGTTTTTGTTTAACTTAGAAGTAATTACATCTCTTAATTACCCGAGGAAGGGAGAAAAAATGGTGTCTGGAAGAAGAACGAGACGGCAACAGCAGAGGAGGAGCGGGAGGGGCTGGATGTGAGGGGAATTTCTTAGAGAGACAGGAGAAGAATAGCCCGAGCCTTTGTAGTGCAATCCATGAGGATAGAGCAGGAGTCGATGCCAGTCATCCCCGTGCATTGCTCCGCTCCTCCTCGTACAATAACTACAAAACGCAGGGTGATTAATCAATAGATCAATTACTGTTCATTATCTCGGTGTCAGGACTACTGTACTTCATCACCGAGCGTAAGCACCAATAAATAAGGCATCAATGGAATTAACCCGATACGGCGGGGGAGACGGGCTTAGCATGAAATGATAACTGAAATGGACTGTGATTATCTCTGCACTGCGGGGAATCGCAGCTGCGGCCCGCCGTCCACGCTCCGCGCCTTCATCCTCGGCATCCGCTGCAACTATCGCCCAATGTCTATGGAGGAGCCCCACCGACAAGGCCTACAAGTCTTGGCATATTGTTTTTTCCCACTTCTGTGGACATCTCTGATCTTCCAGGCTTGGAAGACAATTTATTTTTTCTTTGTATTTTAGTATTTTTTTTTTTCTTTCTAACTTTTTTTTTTTTTTGCATTTTTTGAATTTTTTCTACTTGGAAGATGAGATTTTTTTATTTCTACTTTTTTTTTTTACCTCGGAAGACAATTTTTTTTTTTTTTTTTTTTTTACTAATTTTTGAATTTTTTGACTTGGAAGGCGAGATTTTTTTTTTTTTGGTTTTTTGACTTGGAAGACAATTTATTTTTTTTACTATTTTTTGCATTTTTTATTTGGAAGACGACACGTTTTTATTTCTTCTATTTTAACTCGAAAGACAATTTATATTTTTAGTACTTTTTCCATTTTATTATTTGGAAGACAAAATTTTTTTTATTTCTACTATTTTAAGGCTATGTTCACACGGCTGATTTTGGGATGGATTTCAGTGCGTATTGCGCGCCGTACTGCGCGACATAAGGGCTGAAATCCGTCCCAGTCATTATGGTAATCCACAGTTCTCATTGAGAACTACGGATTTCGTCTCCTCTCCCCGCTCGTGAAATATGGCGAGCGGGGAGAAAGTGACATGCACATTATCCTGGCGGAATCCGCGCTGTGGATAATGAAAGTGTATGGGGCCAGCGAGCTGCCGGCTCCCCCGCCCCCGTACACACGCCGTAATTGCAGGCGAAATCCGTCCCGCAATTACGCCGTGAATAAGCCGTGTGCACATAGCCTAACTAGGAAGACAATTTTTTTTTACTATTTATTTGGAAGACGAGACTTTTATTTTTACTTTTTTTTTTAACTCGGAAGACAATTTTTTTTTTCACTTTTTTTGCATTTTTTTACTTGGAAGATAAGATTTTATTATTTCTACTCTTTTAACTTGGAAGAATATTTTTTTGTATTTTTTGCATTTTCTTACTTGGAAGACAAGATTTTTTTTTCTACTACTTTTTTAACTTGGAAGACAATTTTTTTTTTACTGTATTTTGCTTTTTTTTACTTGGAAGACAATTTTTTTTATATTTTTTGCATTTATTTTATTTGGAAGACGAGATTTTTTTATTTCAACTTTTTTAACTCGGAAGACAATTTTTATTTTATTTTTTTTGCATTTTTTTACTTGGAAGATGAGTTTTTTTATTTCTACTATTTTTATTTTTTACTTGGAAGACAAAAGATTTTTGGCAACATATATGAAACTTGGCGCCGATACGGCAGTTCTAAATCGGTATAGAGGAGTTTAGAATTCAACAGTATATTTAAGGGCTGACTTACAGCTTGAAATGCGTAAATGGCGTTGTATTTTAGGTCTTGATTGTACTTTCTGCTCTACAGGCGACATGCATGGTTCTTGGCGCCCAGACGCCAATTTTAATGAGCATAAAAGTAGTGTAGGACGTGCCTGAATCTATGAACCTGTTCTCTGCGGGTCATAGATTTAGCGCTTTCTAGCTACAAAGCGACACTTCAGGCTCAGGTAAACCCCTTGTAAAGTGCTCTACCTGTTCCAGCAGTAATGGCCTGGATTTGCCGCACTGAAGCTATAAATGTGCAGCTTCGTACGGTTCTAGTGCGCCGCCTCCTGCACGCCCCCCGAAATCAGGCACATTATAAAGTGCTGCGAGTGCCTTGTAATGCACCTGATACTAGAGTGCACCTGGTTACAAACAGAGCAAACAGGGCTGAAAAGATGCCAGACTTCTGGCGCAGCCCCCGTTCATACAAGTCGCCCCATGTTCTGTTTTTACAAGGACTTCATAAAATTTGGATTTTTATGGGAAACTGGACAAAATCCTTTTTTTCTACATGTGTCATTGTGGGCTGGTTCGCCACCTGTCCATGCCTCCTAATGAGGAAAGGAGTGGGGAAGCTTCAGTTTGTTTCTAAATGCGTCAGTATGTATGAAAGCGTGCTATGTGCCAAACATTGCCTCAGCCGTGCTATGGATTTGTATGGCAGTTTTGCACCAAACTTTGGCGCACCTTTTGTGCATTCAAAAGTGTTTTGTCTGGTGCAGACTGAGCCAAGTTTTGGAGCACGACTATTCATACATCTATAGAACACGGCTACAGCAGTTTTTTGGTCAGAAAACGCCGCCCCGTTCATACATGTCAAACTTTTTTTTTTTTGCTATTTTTTCATTTAGTTTTTACTTGGAAGACAAGAGGCGACAGGTCAGAATTTGGCTGCACCATTTTTTTTTTTGTATTTTGCGGCAAAAGACTGTTGTATAAGACTTCATACATATATATTCTATATATGTATGAAGAGTACAGACACCAAAACTCAGCGCAGTTCGCGCCAGGCACGACTCATTTGAATGCGCCTAGGTTATGCACCTAAAATATACTCTGCAAAGTAGACCACCCTCCAGATGTATGACAGGTTCATACATTCAGGTGCACTATACACTCATTTAATGCATCTTAAAACTGGTGTGGCGGCGCCTCTTTTCTGACATGTCGGCCAATATTTTTTATTTTTATTTCTGTTTTTTGGGATTTTGAAGTCAAGATTTTTTTTTTTTACTAATTTTTGCATTTTTTTACTTGACGAGAATTTTTTGTAATTATTTTTTTGGAAGACAAAATTTTATTTTTTTCTACATTTTTTGCATTTCCTTTTATTGGGAAGATAAGATATTTTTTATTGATAATCATTTTATATAGATCGTAGCACTCCCAATTGGAAAAAAAGGCAAGCGGGAGCGCTGCCATCTTCCTTCATATATTTTAAGACCTGATCGCTGGCACCTTTTGTTGGGGAGCGCTGCTCTTGTTCTGTTTGCTATCTATCTATCTATCTATCTATCTCATATCTATCTATCTATCTATCTATCTATCTATCTATCTATCTATCTCATATCTATCTATCTATCTCATATCTATCTATCTATCTCATATCTATCTATCTATCTATATATCTATCTCATATCTATCTATCTATCTCATATCTATCTATCTATCTATCTATCTATCTATCTATCTATCTCTAAACTATTATTATATATTCTATTCTATAAAATTCTATATATCTATCTCATAATCTATCTATCTCTATCTTCCTCATATCTATCTACTATCTATCTTTTTATCTATTTATCTATCTCATATCTATCTATCTATCTATCTATCTATCTCATATATCTATCTATCTATCTATCTATCGATTTCATATCTATCTATCTATCTATCTATCTATCTATCTATATATCTATCTCATATCTATCTATCTATCTATCTATCTATCTATCTATCTATCTATCTATCTATATATCTATCTATCTATCTCATATCTATCTATCTCATATCTATCTATCTCATATCTATCTATCTCATATCTATCTATCTATCTATCTATCTATATATCTATATATCTATCTCATATCTATCTATCTATCTATCTATCTATCTATCTATCTATCTATCTATCTATCTATCTATCTATCTATCTATCTCAAATCTATTTCATATCTATCTATCTCATATCTATCTATCTATCTATCTATCTATCTATCTCATATCTATCTATCTATCTATCTATCTATCTATCTATCTATCTATCTATCTATCTATCCATCTATCTGTGTGCAGTATATAATAATGTATGTATGTTGGTGATATAAGAGAATCAATAAGCAAACTGAGAAGAAGAACCATCAAACCAAAAGTGAACTATACATAACCTTTATTATATTGAACAAATACTGAGTCTATTGCAATCAATCGCCGTAGATAGAATATGTGCGCTCAACCACTCGTCCGACATCCATAAATCTATGAATATTCAGGTCGCCCACCTTACATGAGCGCAATACAAAAAGTGCAAAAAATACAATGTAGAAGAAACAAAGCTAACAAACCCAGAAGGTGCCGGCAAGGGGGTACGGGGGAGCATGCGGTCCCGGCGCGTTTCGCTTGCGCCTCTTCCATAGCGGTTCGCTTGGCAGAGAGTTTTTATTTATTTCCTCTTTTTGCTAATGCCGGCTAATTAAACAATGGGGAAATTTGGAGCCGCGTCTTCCGAGCCCGGGATGGAGGATGTGTTTTTATACAGAGACCTCTCAATGTTACGAACGGTCGAGGTGGGACGATTAGCGAGCGCTCAAAGTGAGCATGTCTTAATTACAAAGACATGATTACGATCAGGCAGAGGCGTTTTAATGTGGTCGTTCCGGGCCTCGGCGGTTTCCAAGGGGGAGAAGAAAATGATAGAACGGTATTAAAAATGTGCAGGTTGTGGTCTCCATGCGGCGCAAAGACTCATCCCAGGAGCCGGGCCCAGGCGCTCGAGTCATTATGGAGCCGGCAACGTGATAAAGAGAGTTTTATGGGGTCATTGTATCAATGTTAATTCCGAAAAACTGCATTCTGGGTTAAACAAGACCCTAGAGCCAATCTAGAGAGGTGGAGGGATCCCGCCATAGCTGGGGGTGGGTCCTGGCCCTCACCTTCATGGCATTAGAGGGGATCAATTCCCAAAAATATACTCGGTGGTCAAATGAAAACCAAAAAAGTGCTGCCATAGGGCGTGCAGCCGCTCCGTCCACTCCAGCTCCACCACTGCTCGGGAAGTGTGGGACATGACTCTATGTTTGTACTGTGCTGCCATCCACAGAGGACGTCTCTGGGCCCCAAAGACATCCGAATAGGTCATCGTAGATCACAACAAAAGCCTCTGAAAATTACTGAAAGGTTCTCTCTGTCTCCTTCTCGCCCTCTTTCTCTCCTCTATCTTTCTCTCTCTCTCTTTCTATCCATCTCCGCTCACTTTCTCTCTTTCTCTCCTCTCTCTTTCTCTCTCCCTCTTTCTATTTATCTCCTCTCACTTTCTCTCTCCCCCTCTCTTTCTCTCTCTCCCTCTCTTTCTCTCTCTCCCTCTCTTTCTCTCTCTCACCCCTGTCTCTCTCTCTCTCTCCTTTCTCTTACTCTCTATTTCTATCTCTCTCCTCTCACTTTCTCTCACTCTCTCTCTTTTCTGTCTCTGTCTCTTATCTGTTTCAATCTCTCATCTCTCTTTCTCTCTCCTCTCTCTCTGTTTCTCATCTCTCTCAATCTCTCCCTCTCTTTTTCTCTTCTCTCTCTCTCCCTCTTCTCTCTCTCTTTCTCTCTATCTCTGTCTTATCTATCGCAATCTCTCCATCTCTTTTTCTCTTCTCTCTCTCTCTCTCTCTCTCCCTCTTCTCTCTTTCTCTCTATCTCTGTCTTATCTATCGCAATCTCTCCCTCTCCATCTCTATCTTTCTCTCCCTCTCTCTTTCTGTCTCTCTTCACTCTCCTCTCTACCTCTTTCGTTCTCTCTCTATAAGGCTAGGTCTACACTGCTATGTTGAAATGCCATCCATTTTGTCCCAGTACATAGACATGTACTAGAATCTGTGGGAAGATATGTTCTTTATTCTGGCAGAATCAGGCAAGTTTAGAAATCTGACAATAGAAAATCTGTGCTGTTCAGGCCACAGCTGAGACTTTCTATTGCGGTCTATGGGGCACTGGTTACAGTCAGATTTTCTATTGCAGTCTATGGGGCACTGGTTACAGTCAGATTTTCTATTGAGGTCTATGGGGCACTGGTTACAGTCGGATTTTCTATTGAGGTCTATGGGGCACTGGTTACAGTCAGATTTTCTATTGAGGTCTATGGGGCACTGGTTACAGTCAGATTTTCTATTGCAGTCTATGGGGCACTGGTTACAGTCGGATTTTCTATTAAGGTCTATGGGGCACTGGTTACAGTTGATTTTTCTATTGAGGTCCATGGGGCACTGGTTACAGTCGATTTTCTATTGAGGTCTATGGGCCTGGTTACAGTGGATTTCTATTGAGGCTATGGGGCCACGGTTACAGTCGGTTTTTTTTTGGTCTAGGGGGCACTGGTTACAGTCAGATTTTTATTGGGTCTATGGGGCACTGGTTACAGTCAGATTTTCTATTGAGGTCTAGGGCATTTGGTTACATTTCTTTTTTCTATTGAGGTCTATGGGCACGGGTTTTACGTCTTTTTCAAAATGGGTCTAGGGGGCACTGTTTACAGTCAGATTTTCTATTGGGTCTATGGGGCACTGGTTACATTAGAATTTTTCTATTGAGGTTCTATGGGCACTGGTTACAGTTTTTTTTCTATTGGGTCTCTGGGGCACTGGTTACAGTTGGCTTTTCTATGTAGGTCTATGGGGCACTGGTTACAATCAGATTTATGTGGATTCTAAATACTGAATCCGCTTGTGTAGACAGGGCCTAAGATATATATAGGGTGAGTCAAATGTCGCAGCCCAGGGAGTTGCAGCTGAGGGGGACGATCTTTTTAGGTTATGTCCCGAACATTTTGAAAGCCGCCATATTGAATCAAGGGCAAGTTTTTATACCTATATACACACACGGCTGTAACAAAACTAAACTTAACAGATAACACACTGCGATACCGCGGCACAGAATGTCACCTTGGCTTTTTCAGTGATCGGGTATATAGTATATATAACATATAGTTTGTGTGAATGGAGACTCCAATAGATCTATTAGGATCCATTGTGTCTTATTTGCAGGAGATCGGCCGGAGCGACAGGTTCTTCTCACTTTCGTAGAGTTTCTATTGGATCAGTCTCCAGGATCGGTCAAGTTTGGGCACCGTGGATAGACCTCTGCTCCAGTTACACAAGGTCACCTGATGTGAATGCTTGGTACTAGAATCCCAATAAAGGAATCCAATGGAGCTCAGCACCTTGGAGAGCAAGAACTTCCCGAGTCCCCTCTGAGAGCCTCATGGACAACCTGGTCCACAGGTGACTTTCTCTACAGACTTTGTATTGACATCAATGGGTGGACAAGAGAGATCTTCAACGGCTCAAGGCTAAATCAAACTAGAGGGGACACTAAAACAGAAGCCCCCCCGAAGCTTAACATCCCTTAATGGGAAGAACAGAAGGAGCCAACAGCGACCCCCCTATAGTATTGGGTATGCATTGCCCTGTGGCAGCACGAGGTCACGTTGGGTTCGGTGGGAATGGACACAGTTGTAGGACTTGTTCCTATCAGATCCTCAAAGCCCCAGCATGCAAAGTATAAATGAGAGGAATCTGCACCCACGACACTGTATACACAGACAGCAGGGACGCCGTATACCACTGTGACCACCCACAGCCCCCAATGCATGGGGCCCTCAGCACCGGATACTGAGGTTATTGTGTATCCAATGTAATGTGACCCACACGCCCCATCAGTCACCAGGAGAGGAACAGGAGCCATTCATCACCCCTGCCTCATAGGGGAGGTCATACTACTGGTATACACTCACCAATCTGATGGGAGGTGTAGTGATTATGTAGAATAGAACAGAGCATCCATAAGTGTATTACAGTTGGGTCATGTTGGGAGTTGTAGTGCTCTATATATAGAAAATAATAGGCTTGTATAACAATCATGTCCAGTGGTCAGTCATGTTGGGGGTTGTAGTGTTCTATGCGTACAGAGTAATAGCCTTGTATAATGATCATGTTGGGGGTTGTAGTGTTCTATGCATACAGAGTAATAGACTTGTATAATGATCATGTTGGGGGTTGTAGTGTTCTATGCATACAGAGTCATAGACTTGTATAATGATCATGTTGGGGGTTGTAGTGTTCTATGCATACACTGTAATAGGCTTGTATAATGGTCATATTCAGTGATTGGTCATATTGAGGGTTGTTGTGCTCTTTGTATACAGAGTAATAGACTTGTATAATGATCATGTTGAGGGTTGTGGTGTTTCATGTATACAATATAATATGAATGTATAATGGTCATGTCTAGTGTTTGGTGATGTTGGGGGTTGCAGTGTTCTCTGTTTACAGTGTAATAGGATTGTCCAATGGTCATTTATAGTGCTTGGTGATAATGAGGGTTGTAGTGTTCTATGTATACAGTACAATATAAATGTATAATGGTCATATCCAATGGTCACTCATGTTTGGGGTTGTAGTGTTCTATGCATACAGTGCAATAGGATTGTACAATGGTCATGTCTAGTGTTTGGTGATGTTGGGGGTTGTAGTGTTCTATAGATACAATGTAATAGGATTGTATAATGGTCAGGTCCAGTGTTTGGTGATGTCAGGGGTTGTAGTGTTTCCTGTATACAGTTTAACAGGATTAGTATAATGGTCATATCCAGTGGTCAGTCATGTTGGGGGTTGTAGTGTTCAATGCATACAGTGTAATAGTATTGTAAAATGGTCATTTCTAGTGCTTGGTGATGTTGGGGGTAGTAGTTTTCTATGCATACAGTGTAATAGACTTGTATGATGGTCAGGTCCAGTGGTTGGTGATGTTGGGGGTTGTAGTGTTCCATATATACAGTGTAATAGGATTGTATAACGGTAATGTCTAATGCTTGGTGATGTTGGGGGTCGTAGATTTCTATGCAAACAGTGTAATAAGATTGTATAATGGTCATATCCAGTGCTTGTTGATGTACAGTGTAATAGGATTGTACAATGGTCATTTCTAGTGCTTGGTGATGTTGGGGGTTGTAGTGTTCTATGCATACAGTGTAATAGTATTGTACAATGGTCATTTCTAGTGCTTGGTGATGTTGGGGGTTGTAGTGTTCTATACATACAGTGTAATAGAATTGTACAATGGTCATTTCTAGTGCTTGGTGATGTTGGGGGTTGTAGTGTTCTAGGCATACAGTGTAATAGGGTTATTCAATTGTCATGTCTAGTGCTTCTTGATGTTGAGGGTTGTAGTGTTTCATGTATACAGTGTAATAGGATTGTACTATGGTCATGTCTAGTGCTTGTCGATGTTGGGAGTTGTAGTGTTCTATGCATACAGTGTAATAGTATTGTACAATGGTCATTTCTAGTGCTTGGGGATGTTGGGGGTTGTAGTGTTCTATGTATACAGTGTAATAGTATTGTACAATTGTCATTTCTAGTGCTTGGTGATGTTGGGGGTCGTAGATTTCTATGCATAGAGTGTAATAGGCTTGTATAATGGTCATTTCTGGTGCTTGTTGATGTTGGGGGTTATAGTGTTCTATTCATACAGTGTAATAGGCTTGTATTATGGTCATATGCAGTGGTCAATCATGTTGGGGGTCATAGTGTTCTATGCATACAGTGCAATAGGATTGTACAATGGTCATTTCTAGTGCTTGGTGATGTTGGGGGTTGTAGTGTTCTATGCATACAGTGTAATAGTATTGTACAATGGTCATTTCTAGTGCTTGGTGATGTTGGGGGTTGTAGTGTTCAATGCATACAGTGTAATAGTATTGTACAATGGTAATTTCTAGTGCTTGGTGATGTTGGGGGTCGTAGTGTTCTATGCATACAGTGTAATAGGTTTGTATAATGGTCATATTCAGTGATTGGTCATATTGAGGGTTGTTGTGCTCTTTGTATACAGAGTAATAGACTTGTACAATGATCATGTTGAGGGTTGTGGTGTTTCATGTATACAATATAATATGAATGTATAATGGTCATGTCTAGTGTTTGGTGATGTTGGGGGTTGCAGTGTTCTCTGTTTACAGTGTAATAGGATTGTCCAATGGTCATTTATAGTGCTTGGTGATGATGAGGGTTGTAGTGTTCTATGTATACAGTACAATATAAATGTATAATGGTCATATCCAATGGTCACTCATGTTTGGGGTTGTAGTGTTCTATGCATACACTGTAATAGGATTGTATAATGGTCATGTCTAGTGTTTGGTGATGTTGGGGGTTGTAGTGTTCTATAGATACAATGTAATAGGATTGTATAATGGTCATGCTCAGTGTTTGGTGATGCTGGGGGTTGTAGTGTTCTATGTATACACCATAATAGTCTTGTATAATGGTCAGGTCCAGTGTTTGGTGATGTCAGGGGTTGTAGTGTTTCCTGTATACAGTTTAACAGGATTAGTATAATGGTCATATCCAGTGGTCAGTCATGTTGGGGGTTGTAGTGTTCAATGCATACAGTGTAATAGGAGTGTAAAATGGTCATTTCTAGTGCTTGGTGATGTTGGGGGTTGTAGTGTTCTATGCATACAGTGTAATAGACTTGTATGATGGTCAGGTCCAGTGTTTGGTGATGTCAGGGGTTGTAGTGTTTCCTGTATACAGTTTAACAGGGTGTATAATGGTCATATCCAGCGGTCAGTCATGTTGGGGGATGTAGTGTTTCATGTATATAGTGTAATAGGATTGTCCAATGGTCATTTCTAGTGTTTGGTGATGTTGGGGGTTGCAGGTTCTATGCATACAGTGTAATAGACTTTATGATGGTCAGGTCCAGTGGTTGGTGATGTGGGGGGTTGTAGTTTTCCATATATACAGTGTAATAGGATTGTATAATGGTCATGTCCAGTGTTTGGTGATGTTGGGGGTTGTAGTGTTCTATGCATACAGTGTAATAGGACTGTATAACGGTAATGTCTAATGCTTGGTGATGTTGGGGGTCGTAGATTTCTATGCAAACAGTGTAATAAGATTGAAATAATGGTTATCCAGGTTGTTGATGTACAGTGAATAGGATTGTAAATGGTCATTTCTAGGCTTGGTGATGTTGGGGGTTGTAGTGTTCTTGCTAAAAAGTGTAATAGTATTGTACAATGGCATTTAGTGCTGGTGATTTTGGGGGGTGTAGTTTCTATACAACAGTGTAATAGGATTGAAAAATGGTAATTTCTAGTGCTTGGTGTGTTGGGGGGTTGTAGTGTTTAGGCATACAGTGTATTGGGTTTTCAATTTATGTCTAGTGCCCCCCTGATATTGAGGGTTGTATGTTTCTGTATCAGTGTAATTGGATGTTATGGTCTTTCTAGTGTTGATGATGTTGGGGGTTGTAGGTTCTATGCATCGTGTAATAGTTTTGTACAAGGTATTTCAGTGTTGGGGTTTGGGGGTTGTAGTGTTTTTGTATACAGTGTAATATATTGTACAATTGTCTTTTAGGTTTGGTGTGTTGGGGGTCGAGTTTTTTGCATAGGTGAAATAGGTTTGTTAATGGTCATTTTGGTGCTTGTTGTGTTGGGGGTTATAGTGTTCTTTCATAAGGTAATAGGCTTGTATTATGGTATTGTTGGTCAATATGTTGGGGGTCAAGTGTTCTATGATAAGTAAAATAGGATTGTACAATGGTCTTTCTAGTGCTTGGTGATGTGGGGGTTGTAGTGTTAAATTTGCAAAAGTGTAATGTATTGTAAAAATGGTCATTTCTAGTGTTGGGTGATGTTGGGGGTGTAGGTTCATGCATACGTGTAATAGGTTTGTATAATGGTCATTTTAGTTTTGGTAAAGTTGGGGGTTGATGTTCAGCTACAGGTAATAGGGTGTATTGGTCACCGATGAGATCCTCTGTTTTATTCTGTGCATTTGTTTCTTTTTTAAAAATTTCTAAATTTTTGAGAATCCTTTACATACAGATTGTTCGCAAAGGTTTTTTTTGTTTTTTTTCTTGCCCATCAGACGAGTTTTCTGGAGCATTCTATGCTTTCCGGGAAGTAAATAGTAGATGGGAAGGTTCATTGCAGGCAGTGCTGTCCCCTTCTCCTCCACCAGGGGGTGCAGTTGACCAAGTTTGCAGCTTTGGTCGCTGCAGTTTCCCTGGTTCAGGGCTCATTTTGATCCCGTTATAAAAATTTTTTTGTCTTTTTCCCCCAAATTAAGATAGTTAAGCAGATCCCTGCACATGGTACCAGTGGCTGCGGCGGACGCACATACATTGTGCACGGCCATTCTCACATAATAATCGCTCTTATGTTTCATGTAGAAGTCTGAATATGGATCCACAAGGGACGCCCGGGGATAGGATTAGATTTGCTTGTCCCAAACAATGCCGCGCGCAGAACTGCTGCAAAGAGCTCGGAGGAGGTGGCTTTGCTTGGATAAGACTCTCAACACCCGACTCGTCCATATTCGCCTCTTATGACAAAAAAGGGACGTTTCCCCCTTTTTTTCGTGGGGGGAGGCGTTGGGGCTGCGTTGCCCAGGGGGTATTTTGAATTGGGGGAATTGGGTTTAGGGTTTATGGCGACCCGGCGTCCACTAACTAGGGGTGTGCTCTGGGTCTGAATTAGTGTAGGGGTGAGCTCAGGGATTTTTATAATTATAGCGGGGGGGTCTGGGGGTAGGATATTTATCGGGGTGGGGTCTGGGGGTATGATAATTATATGGGTGCGGTCTGGGGGTATGATAATTATAGGGGTGGTGTCTGTTAATTATTGGGGTAGGGTCTGGGGGTATGAGAATTATAGGGGTGGGGTCTGGGGGTATGATAATTATAGGGGTGGGGTCTGATAATTATAGGGGTAGGGTCTGGGGGTTTGATAATTATCGGGGTGGGGTCTGGGGGTATGATAATTATAGGGGTGGGGTCTGATAATTATAGGGGTGGGGTCAGGGGTTTGATAATTATAGGGGTGGGGTCGGGGTTTGATAACTATAGGGGTGGGGTTTGGGGGTTTGATAATTATAGGGGTGTGGTCTGGGGTAATGATTATTATAGGGGTGTGGTATGGGGGTCTAGTAACTATAGGAGTGTGGTCTGGGGTAAGAATTAGTATAGGGGTGTGGTCTGCGGGGTCTGAATTAGTATAGGGATGTGGTCTGGGGGTTTGGTAATTATAGGGGTGTAGTCTGGGGTTCTGAATTAGTATAGGGGTGTGGTCTGGTAATTATAGGAGTGTGGTCTGAGGTAAGGATTAGTATAGGGGTGTGGTCTGGGGGTCTGGTAATTATAGGAATGTGGTCTGGGTTTAGATTCATTTTATGTGTGTGGTCTGGGGGGTCTGAATTAGTTTAGGGGTGTAGTCTGGGGGTCTGGTAATTATAGAGGTGGGGCGGGGGATCGAAAATTATGGGGTGTGGTCGGGGTTTTTGAATTGTATAGGTTTTGTCGGGGGGTTCTGATAATTTTAGGGGTGTGGCCTGGGGATCTGATAATTATAGGGGTGTGGTCTGGGGTTCTGAATTAGTATAGGGGTGTAGTCTGGGGGTCTGATAATTATAGGGGTGTGGCCTGGGGATCTTATATTTATAGGGGGGGGGTCTGGGGTTCTGAATTAGTATAGGGGTGTTGTCTGGGGTCTGATAATTATAGGGGTCTGCTCTGGGATCTTAATTTTTCATGCTTTTTTATTTCTGGGCTGAATGAAAAGAAAGGAAGACGTCTTTCATCTCTGTATGTCAGTGTGTAGAGGAGTCTGGGGAACTGTATGTGCATTCAGTGTAATCTAACTGTGCTATACAGTGGAGGATTATGATAAGGGCAGATTTGGTGTTTTTTTTAGGGCCCAAAGCTCTTGGAGGCTCATGACCACCCAATTAATTGAACAGATTATTCAGATGATATCTTCAGTCCCAGATTCCTCCTTTTCTCCTTGTGCAGCTACAAGGGGTAATAACGCTCTTGTTCCCTCTATGGTCTGAAATCTGAACTGCAGCCGTCCTCCCCATTCATTTCTATAGGAACATGCTTGCTCCCCTCTATACGGACCTCCCATAGAAATAAATGGGGAGCACCTCTTTAATTTATGAATTTATTTAGGACAATCTAGTTCTGCGTCTGGATTCATTTAGGGCAATCTAGTTTTGGGTCTGGATTCATTTAGGAGTCTGCTCTGGGGATTTCATTAATTTGAGGTCTGATTTTTTTCTTGTTGCTATAAAGGCTGGAGATGGAGGCAGAAGCGAGAGTCCATTGAGATCCTGTTTTCATGCAGGTCTGGGGAAGAATCTATTGAAGCAAAGCTGCTCAGGAGCATTAATCAAAATATTCAGTGGTGAAGGCATCTAGCACCTGCTATGACCGATGTAGCAAAGCTAAACTTGACTGATATGGCACCATGTGATCACGGCACAGAATGTTACCTAAACTGTTTCCTGCTATTAGATCACTTAATATACAGAGAAGAGCAGATAACACACAAAGCCATTATATCAAGGTCAAGTTAAACTTTGCTACATCCATGTCTCATTTTCTGCCTGAAGCAACCCCTGCCCCCACCACCACCCTTTCTACCTGCACCATCAACATAAAGACATGTACATAAAGACATCACTTATCAGAGGACTCCGGAATCTACATTGCGTTCAGTCAGTGTTTAATATAGAAGAAAAAAAAGCAAATCTAATAGTGTATGATGTAATATAACAAGATGTAATAAACTGTAATAGCAGCAGTGGCGGCATAATGTGATAACTGCTTTGTTTCCTGATGGTGGATATCAGTCATACATGATCAAAGTGACATTTGACGGGTTAATCCTCCCACCCTCTGTCATCCTGCAGTTGTTGCAGCAAAACCCGATGGATCTTCTCTGTCACCCACTGTCCTAAGAGCTTATCTGCCAAGACTGCGGTGTGTAGATTATAGTCCCCCCCTCCCACAGAGAGTCCCACATATGCAAATAATACACATGCTACATATACAATGTGCACAAAAGCATGAATAATATACAGTGTATATACACACACATATATATATATATATATATATATATATATATATATATATATATATATATATACACACACACATTCACATTATTATGATCAGCAGCTAATATCCAGAGTGACTGCAGTGTGCCACCCGGGCAGCAACTCCATAAGATCCTGCTAGGTTGTCACAGGTATCTGGACCCAACTGCACCCACAGCTGCTGGAGGGGTCATAGAGCCAACACCATCATCCAGGGGCCCACATGCTGACTGCACCCACAGCTGCTGGAGGAGCCATAGAGCCAACACCAGCATCCAGGGGCCCCACATGCTGACTGCACCCACAGCTGCTGGAGGGTCCATAGAGCCAACACCACCATCCAGGGGCCCCACATGCTGACTGCACCCACAGCTGCTGTAGGGTCCATAGAGCCAACACCACCATCCAGGGGCCCCACATGCTGACTGCACCCACAGCTGCTGGAGGTGCCATCGAGCCAACACCACCATCCAGGGCCCCACATGCTGACTGCACCCACAGCTGCTGGAGGAGCCATAGAGCCAACACCACCATCTAGGGGCCCCACATGCTGACTATACCCATAGCTGCTGGAGGGGCCATAGAGCCAGCACCACCATCCAGGGGCTCCACATGCTGACTGCACCCACAGGAGGGTCCATAGAGCCAACACCACCATCCAGGGGCCCCACATGCTGACTGCACCCACAGCTGCTGGAGGGGCCATAGAGCCAACACCACCATCCTGGGGCCCCACATGCTGACTGCACCCACAGCTGCTGGAGGAGCCATAGAGCCAACACCACCATCCAGGAGCCCCACACATGCTGACTGCACCCACAGCTGCTGGAGGGGCCATAGAGCCAACACCACCATCCAGGAGCCCCACACATGCTGACTGCACCCACAGCTGCTGGAGGAGCCATAGAGCCAACACCACCATCCAGGGGCCCCACATGCTGACTACACCCACAGGAGGGGCCATAGAGCCAACACAACCATCCAGGGCCCCACCATGCTGACTGCAACCCACAGCTGTGGGAGGGTCCATAGAGCCAACACCACCATCCAGGGGCCCCACATGCTGACTGCACCCCACAGCTGCTGGAGGGGCCATAGAGCCAACACCACCATCCAGGGCCCCACATGCTGACTGAACCCACAGCTGCTGAAGGTTCCATAGAGCCAACACCACCATCCAGGGGCCCCACATGCTGACTGCACCCACAGCTGCTGGAGGGTCCATAGAGCCAACACCACCATCCAGGGGCCCCACATGCTGACTGCACCCACAGGAGGGTCCATAGAGCCAACACCACCATCCAGGGGCCCCACATGCTGACTGCATCCACAGCTGCTGGAGGGTCCATAGAGCCAACACCACCATCCAGGGGCCCCACATACTGACTGCACCCACAGCTTCTAGTGCACCTTTACCCTCATTTTCTATAGCAAAGCGGTGGAGGGTGGAGGTCTTGGAGGTGTATATATACATAAATTTGGTACCTGATAACATAGATAGTAATAACCTCTCCTGAACAGCTAATAGAATACTTTAATATAATATATATATATATATATATATATATATATATATATATATATATATATAATATATATAATATATATAATATTATATATAATATAATCAACAAAGAAACTGCAACTTGTTGCAGAGAAAATAAATAAATTTTAAAAAAAATAAAAATAAATAATCCCTCCCGGCTTCAGGTATCGACCTCAGTGTAAAACTAATGAAATGCGGATGATACAAAACTAAAAAGAAAAGTAAAAAATGCGAGCGATGCGTGAACGTCCTGTTCTACAATTAACCCCTCACTGTTTGTCGCTCTTCTTTGCTCTCTGCCGGTCGTGGTCCACATCAGTCAGTACTATGGGTAACATGTATTAACGATGGCACATAGAGGCCAGGTCTAAATAGCTTCACAGCAGTGTAGAAAGCGGCAGAATGTCTGGACCTGTTCTGCTGCAGGTCATAGATTTGGCGCTTTCTAGTTCTCCTACGACAGCTCAGGCTCAGGTGAACCCCTTGTACCTCGGTCTGGCTGTCCCAGCAGTAATGCGCCTGGTTTTGCCGCGGGCGCCGCATAATGTGTCTACCTTTGGAGTGCGCCTGCTCAGGGATCCAGAGAACAGGGCTGCGCCAGTTTTTGGGCTGAAATGACATCAGAATACTGGTGCAGCCCCGGACATACATGTAGCCGTATGTGAGTATTAGGCACTGGGTTGGGTCTATAATTTACCCCTTGGATGGTTGTTGCTGTTATGTCTTTGTTCTCGCTTGGACGTGCTCCACATCAGTCAGTGCTATATGAGCATCAGGTGGTGCCCCCTGTGGGTTGGTTCTGTAATTAACCCCTTGTCGCTCCTCTCTGCTGGTCGTATTACACATCAGTCAGTACTATATGAGCATCAGGCGGTGCCCCCTGTGGGTTGGGTCTGTAATTAACCCCTTGTTACTCCTCTCTGCTGGTCGTGGTCCACATCAGTCAGTACTATGTGAGTATTAGGTGGTGCCGCCTGTGGGTTGGGTCTGTAATTAACCCCTTGTTGCTCCTCTCTGCCAGTCGTGGTCCACATCAGTCACTACTATATGAGCGTCAGGCGGTGCCCCCTGTGGGTTGGTTCTGTAATTAACCCCTTGTCGCTCCTCTCTGCTGGTCGTATTACACATCAGTCAGTACTATATGAGCATCAGGTGGTGCCGCCTGCGGGTTGGTTCTGTAATTAACCCCTTGTTGCTCCTCTCTACTGGTCGTGCTCCACATCAGTCAGTACTATGTGAGTATTAGGTGGTGCCGCCTGTGGGTTGGGTCTGTAATTAACCCCTTGTTACTCCTCTCTACTGGTCGTGGTCCACATTAGTCAGTACTATATGAGCATCAGGCGGTGCCCCCTGTGGGTTGGGTCTGTAATTAACCCCTTGTTGCTCCTCTCTGCCGGTCATGGTCCACATTAGTCAGTACTATATGAGCATCAGGCGGTGCCCCCTGTGGGTTGGGTCTGTAATTAACCCCTTGTTGGTCCTCTCTGCTGGTCGTGGTCCACATTAGTCAGTACTATATGAGCGTCAGGCGGTGCCCCCTGTGGGTTGGGTCTGTAATTAACCCCTTGTTGCTCCTCTCTGCCGGTCTTGGTCCACATTAGTCAGTACTATATGAGCATCAGGCGGTGTCCCCTGTGGGTTGGGTCTGTAATTAACCCCTTGTTGGTCCTCTGCTGGTCGATGTGTTCCACATTTAGTACTATTATGAGCGTCAGTGGTTGCCCCCTGTGGGGTTTGTCTGTAATTAACCCCATTGTTGCTCCTCTCTGCACGGTTCGTGGTCCACATTAGTCCAGTACATATATGACAGCATAGGCGGTGTCCCCCTGATGGGTTGGGTCGTGTAATTATAACCCTTGTCGCTCCTCATCTGCTGGTCTGTGGTCCACATTAGTCAGAACTATATGAGCGTCAGGCGGTGCCCCCTGTGGGTTGGGTCTGTAATTAACCCCTTGTTGCTCCTCTCTGCCGGTCATGGTCCACATTAGTCAGTACTATATGAGCATCAGGCGGTGTCCCCTGTGGGTTGGGTCTGTAATTAACCACTTGTAGGTCCTCTGCTGGTCGTGGTCCACAATAGTCAGTACTATATGAGCATCAGGCGGTGCCCCCTGTGGGTTGGGTCTGTACTTAACCCCTTGTTGGTCCTCTCTGCTGGTCATTGTCCACATCAGTCAGTACTATATGAGCATCAGGCGGTGCCCCCTGTGGGTTGGGTCTGTAATTAACCCCTTGTTGCTCCTCTCTGCTGGTCGTGGTCCACATTAGTCAGTACTATATGAGCATCAGGTGGTGCCCCCTGTGGGTTGGCTGGCTCGGGATGGAGATCCGCGCGCTCCACAAGCATATTTATAATAAAGATAATCACAATAATTATTCTCTCGGATTCGCAGAGTTCATTATCAATTTAGTGGCTCTGTGGTGAAGATGTCGCTTCTCATTAGGGACATTAAGGAAATGATTATGTAGGTCAGTAATGATGCTTGGCTGCTGGGAGTATTGATGGCCGCGCAGCTTTGGAGGTTACCCGGAAGGGCAGCCTCTCAGCTCGGTCCTGGGTGTGCTTTCCATACGTGCCTTATAAATGACCGCGGTTCGGCACTGTCACCGCCCGGGGCACGAGAGCAGCACATAAGTCATGCACCCAGGACATAAGAGATGGACATAATGTTCCGCCTTGTGTCTTGGCAGAACTCCAGACCTCCACCCGGTACCAGCAGCTCCAGCCTCTGTCTGGAAGAAGATACAATGTTGCAATAAAAGCTGCAAACAAAGTTGCAAATAAACTGCAATATAAATCTAGAACATGGAAAGTAACTCTTCAAATCCTACATCCTCCAGTCACATCCAAAGCTGCAATGTATGTTTCTGCTTTTACAGTGCAGTGCATTGTGGGTACTCTGATGATCCATTTAAATGGAAATTGCTTGTCTCCAGAGCCCCCCCAACCAGTGTCAGACTGGGGTGCCCTGGGCCCAAAAGTGGAATAACATTCTGGGGGCCAACCTGTGGAGTTGATAATGGGGCCCACCAGTGGAGCTGTTTCTGGGGGCCCCATTAGATACTGGACATGCCTCCTAGGGTCCACCCACACAGCAGTGACATAATACTGGTCGGATTCTGATTGAAGAATTTGTCTGGTATTTTATCGTCGTTTGAATGGTTTTGGGGGGCGGTTCTGTTCATGGTTTGCAGATTTGGACGTCCTCCTTATCATTGAACAGTACATTAAGGTGGCCTAGTGGGAAGTTGGATGGCTCAGTGGTTATTAAAGTGGCTAATATGATTGTGCATGGTCATAATGGTGGCTCAGTGGTAAACACTGTATGTTTTCAGCAGAATAACTCAGTAGTTTATACAATGGTTCAGTGATAAGTATAGTGGCTCAATGGTTATCGAAGTGGTTAATATGATTGTGCTTGGTTAAAATGGTGGCTCAGTGGTTAACATTGTGGGGGACATGTATGAAAACCGTCTAGGTCTAAGACTTTCTTTGTTTATAGCAACCAATCAGAGCACCCCTTTCATTTTTTCAAAGCACTATATGAAATGAAAGGGGGGGGGGGCGCACTGACTGGTTGGTATGGGCTCTGATTGGTTGCTATGGGCTCTGGTGAGGTGCTTTGGGCTCTGATTAGGTGGTATGGACAACAAAGAAAGTCTTAGACCTAGACGGTTTTTATACATGTGGCCCTGTATGTTTTCAGCAGAATGACTCAGTAGTTTGTACAATGGTTCAGTGATAAATATAGTGGCTCAGTGGTTATTGAAGTGGTTACAATGATGGTGGCTCAGTGGTTAACATTGTAAGTTGTCAGCAGAGTGACTCAGTGAATAAGTGACAGAGTTTTTTTTTACAATGGCTCGATGATAAGTACAGTGGCTCAATGATTAGCACAGTAAACCAGTAGTTACTGTGGTGACTCAGTGGTTAAGACGTTGAATCTGTGATTTAATTTTATGACTGAGTAGTTAGTATGTTATCCCAATTGTTACAGTAGCAGATAAATTCTGTGATGATTGAATATAAAGGCTCAGTACTTAGCATGGTGTCTGTGTGGTTGGCACAATAAATCAGTAGGTAGCATGATGACTTAGCAGATAAGTTAGCAGATTGAATCGGTGATTTGATATGTTAGCATTGTGCACAGTGGTTAGCAGATTACATTTGTGATTACGTATGGTGGCTCAGTAGTTAGCACAATGCTTAGCAAGTTGAATCTGGGATTTAGCATGATGGGTGAATTATTAGCACAGTGGCTCAGTGGTTAGCATATTCATTCTATGGTTTAGTATGGTGGTTCAGAGGTTAGCACAATAACACAATAGTTAGCAGATTGAATCTGTGATTTAGTATTATGGCTCAGTAGTTGGCACAGTGGTTAGCAGATTAAACCTGTGATTCAGTATGGTAGTTTGGTAGTTAGCATGATGGTTATTAGACTATATCTGTGATTAAGTATGATGGCTCAGTAGTAAACACAGTGGTGCAGTGGTAAATAGATTATATCTGTTGTTTAATATGGTGGCTCAGTGGTTAGCACAGATTCAAAATTGTTAGAAGACTGAATCTGTGATTTAGTATGGTGACTCAGTGGTTAGCAGATTGAATCTCTGATTTATCTTCCACTTCATTTAATTGGTTAATACCAGTATTTTGAGAAATGTTTGGTTCTGTAAAATGAATCTGTGATTAGCAGACTGCATCTGTGATTTAGTATGGTGGCTCAGTAGTTAGCAGACTGAATCTGTGATATAGTGTGCTGACTCAGTAGTTACCACAGTGGTGCAATGGTAAGGAGAGTAAATCTGTGATTTGGTATGGTGGCTCAGTGGTTAGCACAGATTCAAAATGGTTAGAAGACTGAATCTGTTATTTAGTATAGTGGCGCAGTGGTTAGCAGACTGAATCTGTGATTTTGTATTGTGGTTCAGTTGTAGCACAAGAGTGCAGTGTTCAGCAGACTGAATCTGTGATTTAGTATGGTGATTGGTTAAAACATGGGTTGAAGACTAAGATTTACAGGTGATCAGTAGACAGAAATCTGTGATTATTTAGTTATTATGGTGACTCCATTGGTGTTTTCATCAACAGTGATTAATTGTTTTAGCAGACTGAATTTGGGATTTAGTATGGGGCTATGCTACATGCATGTGATTTAGAAGATTTAATCATGTGATTATATCTTTCCAGTTCATTTGATTTATACAGTGGCTAGTGGTTACGCAATGCTAGTGATTTAGTACAGTGGCTCAGTGGTTAGCAGACTGCATCTGTGATTTAGTACAGTGGCTCAGTGCTTAGCAGACTGCATCTGTGATTTAGTACAGTGGCTCAGTGGTTAGCAGACTGCATCTGTGATTTAGTACAGTGGCTCAGTGGTTAGCAGACTGCATCTGTGATTTAGTACAGTGGCTCAGTCGTTAGCACAGTGGTGCAGTGGTAAGCAGATTAAATCTGTGATTTATTATGGTGGCTCAGTGGTAGCACAGTGGTGCAGTAGTGAGCAGATTGAATCTGTGATTTATTATGGTGGCTCAGTGGTAGCACAGTGGTGCAGTAGTGAGCAGATTGAATCTGTGATTTATTATGGTGGCTCAGTGGTAGCCGTGTGCAGTAGTGAGCAGACTGAATCTGTGATTTATTATGGTGGCTCAGTGGTAGCACAGTGGTGCAGTAGTGAGCAGATTGAATCTGTGATTTATTATGGTGGCTCAGTGGTTAGCAGACTGAATCTGTGATTTATTTTCCAGTTCATTTAATTGGTTAATACCAGTATTTTGAGAAATGTTTGGTTCTATATCAATCAGTGTTTTAGTATAGTGGCTCAGTGGTTAGCAGACTGCCTCTGGGATTTAATATAGGGGCTCAGTGGTTAACAGGCTGCATCTGGGATTTAGTATGGGGGCTCAGTGGTAGCACAGTGGTGCAGTGGTAAACAGATTAAATTTGTGATTTATTATGGTGGCTCAGTGGTAGTACAATGGCTCAGTGGTTAGCAGACTGCATCTGTGATTTAGAAACGCGTGTGCTCAGTAATGTGATTAGAGTCCGGGATGGGATCGGTGGTAGTACATTGGATCAGTGGATATAAGACAGAATCTGTGATTTATTTTGGGGGCTCTATTGTAGCACAGTGGTGCAGTGGTGAGCAGAATAAATCTGTGATTTAGTATGGGGGCTCAGTGGTTAGCAGGCTGCATCTGTGATTTAGTACAGTGGCTCAGTGGTTAGCAGGCTGCATCTGTGATTTAGTACAGTGGCTCAGTGGTTAGCAGGCTGCATCTGTGATTTAGTACAGTGGCTCAGTGGTTTAGCCAGGTTGAAACTGCATCTGTGATTTAGTACAGTGGCTCAGTGGTTAGCAGGCTGCATCTGTGATTTATTATGGTGGCTCAGTGGTAGTACAATGGCTCAGTGGTTAGCAGACTGCATCTGTATGGGGGGCTCTGTGGTTCACACCCTTTGGTTGCAGCGCTGATATCCTAGGTTCAGCTCCAAGGAACATCTACATTGAATTTGCTTGTGTTTTCCGGTGCTCGCTAGGTTCCTTCAGGAATAATGTAACGTGTGACAATCCTACACATTGCAGGAGACGTCTCGTGACTGCATCATCAGAGGGAATGGTCTGAGCGGTTCTCGGTCAGGCCTCGTATCAGGGGGGCTCTTTCTCGTTCTGACCACAGAGCATGCTCTCACAGGGCACGGCTATCTCGCTCACACAGGGCACCGCTATCTGGCTCTCACAGGGCACCGCTATCTCGCTCTCACAGGGCACCGCTATCTCGCTCTCACAGGGGACGACTATCTCGCTCTCACAGGGCACGGCTATCTCGCTCTCACAGGGCACGGCTATCTCGCTCTCACAGGGCACCGCTATCTCGCTCTCACAGGGCCCGGCTATCTCGCTCTCACAGGGCACCGCTATCTCGCTCTCACAGGGGGACGACTATCTCGGGTTTTCACAGGCATCGCTATCTCGGCTCTCACAGGGACGACTATCTCGCTCCCCACAGGGCACGGCTATCTGGCTCTCACAGGGCACGGCTATCTGGCTTCTCACAGGGCAAGCTATCTCACTCTCACAGGGCACGGCTAAACCCGGCTCTCACAGGCACGGCTAGCTCCCGCAAGCTATCTCACTCTCACAGGGCACGGCTATATGGCTCTCACAGGGCACGGCTATCTCGCTCTCACAGGGCACGGCTATCTCGCTCTCACAGGGCACGGATATCTGGCTGTCACAGGGCATCGGCTATCTGGCTCTCACAGGGCACGGCTATCTGGCTATCTCAGGTCACTGCTATCTCGCTCTCACAGGGCACGGCTATCTGGCTCTCACAGGGCACCGCTATCTGGCTCTCACAGGGCACCGCTATTTCGCTCTCACAGGGCATGGCTATCTGGCTGGTGTTGGTAACTGAGATAAGCAGTAATGGTGATGAGTCAGATCTAATAGTTGTCGAGGAGCGGCCATATGTTTAACACTGAGATTGCAGATGGTGTAAAGGTCGATGATTGGAGGAAGCAGCTAAAAGAAAGACATTTCCACCGCTCAGAGCCGGAGAATCCAGACGCTTGTCCCCATAAAACCTTGGCACAACCCTCCCAAAATTGCAGCTAGTTTAATCTTTTACGACCGACCTGCTTTAACTTTTTACTTTTATAAAAGAGGGGGGGGGGCTGGCTGTAACCAGAAAATTCCTACTACACACCAAAATTCCCTTAAAGTATCAGCCCTTTTGGGTTCCACAGCTAAGCTACCACTTCCTTTTTAGCTTGGATCGGTTTTTACAGCTGCAAAACTCTCTCCCCGTCCAGAACCCTTTTGTGGATCACAGCTTCAAAAAGGGTCCCACTTCCTTGTCAAGCCTTTTGGGGTTTATAGCTCAGGTCCCATTTTCCCTTTTTAGGGTGTGGCTGATCTATTTTGCTTAAGCTCCCACTTTCTGACTTACAAGCTCCAACTAACCCTGCTTCACCCCATGGGTTGTTCTACAGGCTGCAGAACCCTCCTTTTCTTCCTGTTCAGGCTTTGGGTGGTTTCTAACCAGCTTCAGGCTCTCTCTTCCTCGTCAGGCTGTTGGTGGTTCTAGAGCTCCAGGCTCCCATTTCCTGTTCAGGCTGTGAGTGGTTCTACAGCTTTAGGCTCATACTTCCTTTTCAGGCTGTGGATGGTTCAACACAAAAGGGGGGTGGTTTGAAAATTCAGCTGTCCCCCTTTGAATTGAACAGTTCAATGAAGAATTAAAAAGTTTTTTAGACAGATTTGCTGTCAGAAAGTCCAGCTGTGTAGACTACAGTTCAGATTTTCTATTAAAGTCTATGTAGGAGGCTAGCAGTCAGTCAAATCCGAAAAACATCTGAAAATCCGACTAGAAACCAGTGCCGTGTGGACGGACCCTAAAAGGTTCAGGTTTGTCAATAAGACAAAGTAGAGCAGAGAAAGGTGGTTGGTAACCTAGGAAGCTTGTGTACACAAGCAGGAGATAAGAACTGTTCTACCTCTGAAAAGAAACAAAATCAGAACAGCAATGTAACAGTCTTTATTACCTTTTCCTCTATGTTTAAAGTCAATCAATGTGGAGAGAAAACCCCTTTATTCTACTTACAAGATTCCATTGATACAGAAAAATATCATAAAGATTTCAGAGCAAAACCCAAATACATTTTGTGCTGAAATATCCATGGACTTCATCTAGTGCAGGTAAAAATAAGTGATGTGTCACTTTTATAGTGACTTTCAAGCCAAAAACCACATTGGATAGACAGGTCATGGAATGGTGCATTGCTTTTGTTACAATGTATCAGTAATCACACAAATCTTTAATGTTCTTTAGGCTGATAGTTCTAATGAATAGTGACACATTATAAGAAGCCTATTAACATAGAGTTGCTGGCTGTACATCCGCTATTTGCAGAATATAAAGCAATATATACTTCATAGAGTTCAAATGTCTCTTTCTGTTATGAATAGCAAGAAATCTTCTGCCACTTTATCCTTTACTTCATATTATATGAAGTAAAGCACAGTAGCTCTAGCATGGGCCCCAAGTATCCATCAACTTCACTGGTGGGCCCCAAGAATAAACTCCACTGGTGGACAACAAGAATAAACTCCACTGGTTGGTCCCAAGAATAAACTCCACTGGTGGCCCAAAGAATCATCTCCATTGGCGGGCACCAAGAATCAACTCTACTGGTGGGCCCCAAGTATCCATCAACTTCACTGGTGGGCCCCAAGTATCCATCAACTTCACTGGTGGGCCCCAAGAATAAACTCCACTGGTGGGCAACAAGAATAAACTCCACTGGTTGGTCCCAAGAATCAACTCCACTGGTTGCCCAAAGAATCATCTCCATTGGTGGGCACCAAAAATCCATCAACTCCACTGGTGGGCTCCAAGAATAAACTCCACTGGTGGGCACCAAGAATAAACTGCACTGGTGGCCCAAAAAATCATCTCTATTGGCGGGCACCAAGAATCAACTCTACTGGTGGGCCAAGGAATCAACTCCACTGGTGGACCCCAAGAACCAACTCCACTGGTGGTCCCCAAGAATCAACTCTACTAGTGGGCCCCAAGAATTGACTCTATTGGTTGGTCCCAAGAATCTGCTGCACTGGTGGGCCCAATATTATATCTCTTGTTGCTACACAACCACCCCAAACAACTTTCAGGGCAGGGAAGTTGACCCGGTAACCCACTTTTGAACTTGTTAGACAGAATTGGATAGTTACTAACTTCTCTATAAAGCTTACTGGGTTAGATATCCTGGTGTGGATTATAGTGCTTGTTTTGAGAGATTGTTCTGTCTCGGTTGTTTTCATTCAGGAATTTGTGTGTTATTCTTGCGCATGGGCTGTGCTAATCTTTTCTATTTTGTCCCAATTTTAGTATATGTGCTGCCAAATTCAGTTCTAGTTGCTTCTTGTCCAGCCTAAATTTGCTCTGTAAGAGTTTGTTATAGTCCTTGAGAATCTCAGTTTTTGTATTGGTATAGTTTTCTGTTGTGTTCTGACTAAGGCATATCAGGGTCCTAGAGCTGCTTTCTGTGTCAGGGTAAGTTCTAGCTTAGGGTAGGTAAAGAGTTAATTTTAGGGATAGAGTAGAGTCAGAGGGATCTTGGTGTCAGGGACAGGTTAGGGGAAGACTCAGGGACAGTTAACTCTTAGGGTCAGCTATTATTTATTATTGTCCTGCTCCTAGATTAAACTTCCTCATGGTGTCACACCCAGAGCCGTCTTAACAGAATTATGCGCCCCTTGGAAGAGCACTGCTGTGGGCCCTGCCCAAATATATGACATCACACTAGGCCACGCATCAAGCTAGGTGCATAGCTGGTCGCTACCGGGCCCTGCAGCCTGAGGGGGCTCAAAAGCACTTCTGCCGCATAAGTAAACACCATTATTGTAAATGGTGCATGGTAACTGAGGGGCCCCAATTTCACTTATTGCTCTTGAAGTTACGCCTCTGCCTCAAGCCACCCCACGGCCCACTCATATTATCACGCCACTTATGTATGGACACTGGTAGTCTGCAGCCTACAAGTCTAGCTGGCAGGGCAGGGAGCCTTCGGCTCCCTTCGCCACCATGGTTTTTATCTGTTTGTACGTCCTAAAAACACACAAACAGTTGAATAAGCAAAGCAACCAAGTGATCAGGGTATTGTTCTTGTATTTCTGGTACAAAAAAAGACCATCAGGGGCCCCCATGCTTGTGGGGCCCCCGGGCAACTGCCTAGTGTGCCCAATGGAAAAGATGGCCCTGGTCACACCCACCATCATCCGCCTTGCTGTACATCCACAGACTCCTCTATTAGTGCGGCCATCTATTTTATATTTTATACACACTTTCTATTTTTATTGAATGCGACGGCTGGTGACTGCCTTACTCAGTTCTGTTTGTAGTCAGGAGTCCACCAGCGCTGGAACGCTTTTCACCGTATCTGGGAATATGGCAAATTGCCAAGAACTTGCACTGTGACCCAACAAAACAATGCTACAATGCCTGACACAGCTGCTGCAAATATCCGGATGTGTGCAAGTACAAACCTGTGTAAAATCCGATGCAAATGAAGAAGAGGCTGCAATGCTTTTGGGCCCATTGGGGCCCCTTTAAACAGATAATCATGGGGAGGGGGGGGCATGGGGTGAACTCCCACTGATCTAAATTTATGTCCTATTGTGGGAATAATACTGAGACGCAGATACAGACATGGGCTCTATTCACAAGGGTTTGCATTGTGTTTCCCAAATTATTTTAATGTTAGTCGACGGCTCTGTTTACACTAGAATCAGGATTTTATTTTTACAGAATATATGATAGATCTGTAAAACCCTCTAGTGACATCTGCCTGTATGACAAATGGGCACAGGGACCATATGGTGTAGTCCTGGGAACTAAGCTCACCCCATATTCAAAAGGGGCCCAGCAGGCACAAAGTGGTACATAGGGGAAAAGGTGATATCCCCCATGGGTCCTTGGGAATAGTGATTAACTGACCATATTGGGCCTCTGGACAAAGCAGGCTTTGGGTTGCTTTTTAGGGAGAAAGGCAGAGAAAGAGATTCAAAGAGCAAGAGTCAAGTGCAGTAGTTGTAGCATGGGCCCCAAGCATCAATCAAATTCACTGGTAGGCCCTGAGAACCAACTCCACTGGTGGGCACCAAGAACCAACTCCACTGGTGGGCCCCAAGAATCATCTCTACTGTTGAGTCCCAAGAATAATCTCCACTGCTGGGCCCCAAGTGTCAACTCCACTACTGGGCCCCGATAATAAACTACACTGGTGGGCCCCAAGAATCATCTTCACTGGTGGACCTCAAGAATCATCTCTACGGTTGGGCCCCAAGAATCATCTCCACTGCTGGGCCCCAAGAATCAACTCTTCTAGTGGGCCCCAAGAATTGACTCTACTGGTGGATTCCAAGAATCAGCTGCACTGGTGGGCCCCAAAAGTCATCTCCATTAGTGGGCCCCAAAAATAAACTCCACTGGTGAGCCCCAAGAATCAACTCATCTAGTGGGCCCCAAGATTCAACTCCACTGGTGGGTCCCAAGAATCAGCTCCACTGGTGGGACCCAAAAATAAACTCTATTGGTGGGCCCCAAGAATCATCTCCATTGGTGAGCCCCAAGAATCAACTTAACTGGTGGGCCCCAGGAATCAACTCCACTTGTGGACCCTAATAACCAACTCTACTGGTGGGCACCAAGAATCAGCTCCACTGGTGGTCCTAAGAATCAACTCCCCTAGTGGGATCCAAGAATCAACTCCACTGGTGGGTCCCAAGAATCAGCTCCACTCGTGGACACCAAGAATCAACTCCACTGGTGGGCCCCCAGAATAATCTCCATTGGAGAGCCCCAAGAATCAACTCAACTGGTGGGCCCCTGGAATCAACTCCACTTGTGGACCCCAAGAACCAACTCCAATAGTGGGCTCCAAGAAACATCTCCGTTGGTGGTTCCAAGATACCCCAGTCTGACACTGGGTGCTTACTTTATTACATAGATGACACCCACTAGGATTATAGATAATGTGAATCCTGGTCAATAAGCCCTTCAGAGTCCCAGGTCTATAGCGACCACAGTATCATAGACAGTGGAGGGATCAGAGTCCCTGTAATATAAACCGGCGGTGCTGACGGTCTAGTGAAGGCCACCGGTCTTGCCACGTTACTACGACATGAAGCAAGGATTGGGGATGTAAAAGGTTTGGATGTACAGAAGAGAAGTTTCTATTACTTAAATCCAGGCTTAACATCTGACTCTCCTCGCGTTGCCGCTATCATTTACCTCAAGCCGTTCCCTTCATTTAACATTCTACAAAATCCTTTCACAAATGGTTTCCTGATCCAGTCAGATCCTTCGCTGTTTGCTCTTGTGAACTTTCCCTTGAACTGTTTGCCGGTTCTTCTTCCGTTTGTACATGAAAAATATCCTTTTAAATGGATCTGAAAAGCTTTAGTTATGGATTTTTTTTTAATAATCCCTCAAACAAAGAATTTATTCAGAGAGTTCAGCTTCTTCCCTCGCTGTCCAGGTGTTTGATGAGTAACAGTCGTGTTATTGTCCTGCTCCATGACTTTGCGCGTAGAGAGTGAGCCAAGCACTAGATGTTTGTGGTGGGTCTGGACATGAGGGAGGAGACAACCTACAGAACGTGTAGAGATGGACACACTTATCTCTGCAAAATCTCCAGATGTAACATAAAAATTCCTTGCATGATCTTTTTACCCCTGGGCCTGTCACCATGACAAGGGGGTGTCCTCTACGTCTAGAGGAAAGAAGGTTTCACCATCATCACAGGTGAGAATTCTTTACTGTAAGAGCACCAAGATCCAGCTCCACTGGTGGGCACCAAGAATCAACTCCATTGGTGGGCCCCAAGAATCAACTGCACTGGTGGCCCCAAGAATCAACTCCACTGGTGGCCCCAAGAATCAACTCTACTGGTGGATCCCAGGAATTAACTCTACTGGTGGGCACCAAGAACCAACTCCACTGGTGGGCACCAAGAACTAACTCCACTGGTGTGCACCAAGAACTAACTCCACTGGTGTGCACCAAGAACAATATCCACTGGTGGGCACCAAGAATCAACTCCACTGGTGGGACCCAAGAATTAACTCTACTGGTGGCACCAAGAACCAACTTCACTGGTGGCCCCAAGAACTCAACTCACTGGGGGTGCACCAAAAACCCTAACTTCATTGGTGGCCCCAAGAATCAACTCCACTGCTGAATCCCAAGAACCAACTCCACTGGTGGGTTCCAAGAACCAACTCCAATGGTGGGCACCAAGAATCAACTCCACTGGTGGGCACCAAGAACCAACTCCACTGGTAAGCCCCAAGAATAAACTCTACTGTTGGCTCCAAGAACCAACTCCACTGGTGGGCACCAAGAACCAACTCCACTGGTGGTGCTAAGAACCAACTCCACTGGTAAGCCCCAAGAAAAAACTCTACTGGTGGGCACCATGAACCAACTCCACTGGTGGGCACCAAGAATCAACTCCACTGGTGGGCACCAAGAACCAACTCCACTGGTAAGCCCCAAGAATAAACTCTACTGTTGGCTCCAAAGAAAAAGCTCCACTGTGGGACCCAAGATAGGACTCGTTGCACAGAGTTTGGTGGTGGACCAAGAATCATTTAGGGGGGCCCCAAAGAATTGATCTCTGTGGGTCCAAAGAATCAGCTGCACTAGTGGACCCAAGAATATGGAGCTCGTTGCCACAGGAGGTTGGATGGTGGAGTCATTAACCAAGTCATGGAGGGTTTTAGTTGCCTTTCTGTCAAACTATAATATCACAGGTTATGACTAAAACATTCTAGAGATCGGACCTTGATCTAGGGATTAATCTGATGCCAGATTTGGAGTCGGGAAGGAATTTTTCCTCTTGTTTGAAGCAACTGGCATCAGCCATATTAGATTTTTTTGTCTTCCTCTGGATTAACACTGTAGGTTGGACTCATTGGACCTTTATCTACTATGTTACTGTGAGCTATGAATTAACGATTGATATAGCAGATGCCAAGCTGAAACTTGACACCCAGGCTCCAATCTGCACTAGACCTTACAGAGTTTGTTGCATTTGTTTGTGCATTTTGGTGTTAAGAAGAAAAAATTGCAAGGTTCAGTGAGTTGGATGGGATTTGAGGAACGCTACAGCCAATAGGAGGCTCTGAAGAGTCCTAACCAACTTCCAATGAGCATTTTCCAATATATTCAAATTTCAGTGGAGTAAATATTGGTGTACAAGTCTTTACACACCCACATGGTGTCTCTTTCGGTTGAGATTGTTACCCTTTTTGAGCTACCCCTAGATTCTCGCACCTAACCAACTAGTATTCTTCTCTGCACTGGAAAAGAACAGACATTCCAAAAGATGTCTGTAAATGAGTATGTGGTTGGCATTAATCCCAGTCACATTGCAGATCTCAGCGAGTTGGATGGGACTTGAAGAACACTACATCCAATAGGTGGCTTTGCACAGTCCTAGCTCTTTTCCCATGAACCTTTTCAAACAGGTGAATGCGGTAATACTAAATCCAGGTCCCACATAGCAAAGTTTACCCACTTGACCAGGGCCATCTTTTCCATTGGGCACATTAGGCAGTTGCCTGGGGGCCCCACAAGCATAGGGGCCCCAAGTGGTGTGTGTATATGCCAGGAATACAAGAAACATAAGCCTGGATGCCTTGGTTGACTTTGCTTATTTAAAGGAGTTTTGCCACGAAGTAAAATTGACGTGGAAGCTTGCAAATTAAATAACAAACATTTTCACCATTCATTATTATTAAAAATTCTGCACCGTTTTTGTCTTAGCTGCTCCTTTACTGATCCATTGTTTACAGCTCGTCTCCAGGGGATACGACCAGTGATGAGAGCTCCTCAGTCCTGGTCGCACATGCTCAGACATCACCTCTCCTCTCAGGCAGCTACTGAGTGTTCAAACCCCAGGTGCTGTCATTCTACTCCCGTCCTCTGTGCTCCTTAGTAATTAGTCAAACAGTGCAAATAAATAAAAAAAGAAACCTCAATCAGGTCTGTGCATTGATAAAGAGAAAAAAAAACACAGGTTTGGTTCCTGCAGGGATTTGAACCTAGGACCCTTGTGCCTGGAGGCAAAAACTTTCCTCTCAGCTACTCACAATGCTTTACATAAACAGAAATTTCTATGTCTACAGAGAGGAAGGGCCTGGTGATGTCATCCTGTTGGGTCACATGATATGCAAATCATTCAAATCCCACACGCCCCCTTCTGAGCACACAGAGCTGAAGAGCTGGATACAGGAGGTATGAAATGAGATCGTGGCAAAACCCCTGTAACGGTTTGTGTGTTTTTAGGATGTGCAAACAGTTAAAAACCACGGTGGAGAAGGGAGCCAAAGGCTCCCTGCCCTGCCAAATAGTCTTGTAGGCGTCCAGACATAAGTAGCATGTGCCGGGGAAGGGAGGGGGCTCGAGGCATGGCCTAGTGTGATGTCTTGTATTTGGGCAGGGTCCAAAGCAGTGCTCTGCCCAGGGGTCAGTAATTTTGTTAAGACGGCTCTGCACTTGACTCATTAAAAGTCATAAGTCTATGTTCCCGTTACTTTTATTTCTTTTCATTAGTGGATTTTGCAACATCCAGCGGAAAGTCTCATGAATATTCCTCACACAATGAAATTAAAATTGCAACAGTTGCTTATGTGCTACATTGTTGCAATGATTCTAACCATTCACTGCACCCCCCATATAGGGAAACGGTGGAAGCCCTTGAGCCCCGTCAGCTCCACCACTGCTCGAGTTTCGGTATTTGCATGACACTTTGTATCTCCTCGTGGTTACTATTCCGTCCTCACCTCGGTATTGATCCGCGGGGCCCCGCTGTTTGTTTACTGCTGGTGTTGCATTGAATTAAACATTGCTCCAGTTCAGAGTCACAAGGTCGTCCGATTCCCGTCTCCCCTGGATTCATTAGGAGCTTCGGGAGGAATCATTGTGGTTGTCTATCCAAATCATTTGCAAACATGAACTCCCAGGATCCATAACGAGTGAGTGAGCGCTGCCATAAAGACTCACACGGCTTTGATTTGCATTTGTTTTCGAGCCCGTTAACCCTGCGCTCCCTGCACCAATTAAAGAGATACGATCACCTAGAAAGGGAACGTCTGAGGCCGACATCTCCTTGGTGTGACACACATCAATGGCGCTTTATTCTGGGTGGTTACCTCTGCACAACGGACTCGCCGCAACATCTGGTCAGTGAATTGGGAATTTGGTAACCTGAATTCCTGTAAGAGGGGCCTTCTGTCACCTGCGCCTGAGTCAGCGGCAGCTTATGCTGACAAACAGCAAGTGCTGGAAGAAAAAAGGCAAAGCGAGCAGATTGGCAGATACGAGACTGGGAGGCGAAGTCTATTTAGATCAGCCCCATGGAAGACGGTGCGGAGTGGAGTCCTCCAGTTATGGGGGTCATTGAGCATCCAGAGCAATGGAAGGTGTGAAGCGTTATAAGGTGATCATTGTCGGAGGATGTTGGCCGGCATCAATCGCACAGAGGGATCCCCGTGACCTTGAGGCAGTCACATTTGGATGCAGAGATTCTTGGACACATAACATGGCAGTGAGCGTGTGCCCAATAAAAGCTAAAAAAAGTTCTACCCAGAGACTTGTGTCTCAGCTTGGACAAAAATTCCCTAAAAAATGGCTGCATTTGTGTTTTAGAAGGGAGCTTTCACACGGAGTGTTTTTGGTGCTTTTTTGTGCGTTTTTTTTCTGCAGAAATGTACAGCATTAACTGCTGTGCCTTCCTGCAAAAAAATGAATCTAAAAACGCGTTAAATATGCCTCAAAATGCATCAAAAATGCGTCAAAACGCATCAAAGTGCATAAAACCGCATCAAAATGCATCAGACGCATCAAAAAACGCATCAAATGCATCAAAAATGCGTCAAAACACATCAAAATGCATAAAAAAACTCAAAATGCATCAAAGATGCATCAAAAAAGCATCAGATAGCCTCAAAATGCATAAAAACAGCATCAAAATTGCGTCCAAAACGCATCAAAATGCATCAAAACTAATCAAAGACGCATCAAAATGCATCAAAAATGCGTCAAAACCTCAAAGGCTCCGTGTGAAAGTTCCCTAAATCTGAGGTCACAGTTTTCTTTTCAAGTTGGAATATTCTTAGGCTGCAGTGTATTGATTTCTATTCAAATATTTGAAGCAGGAGAAGTTTAGCTACTTCCTTCCTAATTGGTGTCACTATAAGACTGCACTTCCCAACATTCCTGGTCATTGGTACAAGATAATGTTTCACACTCAAGGCAGCTACTCAGTCAAGCATGGATGAGACAGGTGGCATTGACTGCAACAGAGGACAACTCTGTGTGACCGAGTGAGAGAATAGGCAGCCTCATCAGATCTGATTTGGTTGAATGGATCTAGATACTGGTTATAATCCAAGAAACTGAAGAGCTCTGGAGGATAATACAGGATGTAACTCAGGATCAGTACAGGATAAGTAATGTATGTACAGTGACTGCAGCAGCAGAATAGTGATTGCAGCTCTGGAGGATAATACAGGATGTAACTCAGGATCAGTACAGGATAAGTAATGTATGTACACAGTGACTGCACCAGCAGAATAGTGAGCGCAGCTCTGGAGGATAATACAGGATGTAACTCAGGATCAGTAATGTATATACACAGTGACTGCACCAGCAGAATAGTGAGTCGCAACTCTGGAGTATAAATACAGATATAACTCAGATCAGTACAGGATAAGTAATGTATTTACACAGTGACTGCACAAGCATAATTGTTGTGCAGCTCTGCAGTATAATACAGGATATAACTCAGGATCAGTACAGGATAAGTAATGTATGTACAGTGACTGCACCAGCAGAATAGTGAGCGCAGCTCTGGAGGAATTATACAGGATGTACTCAGGATCAGTACAGGATAAGTAATGTATGTCACAATGACTGCACCAGCAGAATAGTGAGGCAGCTCTGGAGATAATAACAGGATGTAACTCAGGATCAGTACAGGATAAGTAATTATGTCCACAATGACTGCACCAGCAGAATAGTGAGTGCAGCTCTGGAGTATAATACAGGATGTAACTCAGGATTAGTACAGTAAGTAATGTATGTACAGTGACTGTACAGCAGAATGTGAGCATGCTCTGGAGGATAATACAGGATATAACTCAGGATCAGTGCAGGATAAGTAATGTATGACACAGTGACTGCACCAGCAGAATAGTGAGTGCAGCTCTGGAGGATAAACAGGATGTAACTCAGGATCAGTACAGGATAAGTAATGTCTGTACAGTGACGGCACCAGCAGAATAGTGAGTGCAGCTCTGGAGGATAATACAGGATGTAACTCAGGATCAGTACAGGCTAAGTAATGTATGTACACAGTGACTGCACCAGCAGAATAGTGAGTGCAGCTCTGGAGTATAATACAGGATGTAACTCAGGATCAGTACAGGATAAGTAATGTATGTACATTGACTGCACCAGCAGAATAGTGAGTGCAGCTCTGGAGTATAATACAGGATGTAACTCAGGATCAGTACAGGATAAGTAATGTATGTACAGTGACTGCACCAGCAGAATAGTGAGTGCAGCTCTGGAGGATAATACAGGATGTAACTCAGGATCAGTACAGGATAAGTAATTTATGTACAGTGACTGCACCAGCAGAATAGTGAGTGCAGCTCTGGAGTATCACGCAGGATTTGCAGCTCTGGAGCATTTTATAGGATGTACATGTAGCACAGTTTAACTTGACTGTGATATCTTTCTGTGTTACAATATAGTGTAGTCATTGTCAGGTTAACCTTTGCTAGATGCAGGGTGTGACTGCTCACGGTGCTTTTAGTTTTTGAACTTTATGTGTAAGTTATCTCTATAAATGAAGCATAATATGCATCTGATTTGCAGACAGACAATCTCTTTAGGGAAGTTAAGGATAAATTAGATTTGTATTAAACTTTTTTCTTTCTTCGCTGACTTTTTTCCGGTAGACGTGTCGCGCCGTCGGAGTCTGAGGGACATAATTCCGTCACCACAAGCTGAGGCGTCGCTCCCTATCACTCGGCGGGTCGCCGTCCTTATCTGTGGTCAGATATGATAATTGTATAGCAGTTTGTTGAATGTCACAAAATGTTTCCCTATCACCTTACGCTTCAGAAGCGCCCGGGGCCAAGATTAATGAAAGTGTTATTCCTCGTCTCACACCGAGTTTGCACCAAACCCGGCGACAAATCTCTTTCAGCAGAATCTTGTCTGTTCTGCTTTTTTTTTTTTTTTTTCCTTGCAAATTTGAACTCCTAATTTCTTTTTTTTCACTTTGGAAGGTCACTCTTATTACGAAAACTTCATGTGCACAGAAGGTTTTGCTTCCTTAAAAAAAAAAAAAAAAAAAAAAAAAATCAAATCCCCATCTGCGTCTGTTCGACTTCTGTTAACAAATCTCTGTCCATGAATCATAGTCTAAAGGTGATGGAAATGTTACTGCTTTATCGGCTCCAGGTGGAGCGTTGGAATCTACGGACGACTTATTTATTTTTCTTTTTTCCCTATTTTTTTTTTTATGTATTTATTTTTTTTGCCTTAAAAGCCTTTTACTTCACGATTGGCAGGAACGTTCTTGCTCCATACAAAATGACTTTCGTCGGGGATTATCGCTGTGCTGTGAGCATGCAGAGCCCTTGCTTAGACTCCCGCGATTGAAATAGTTTTAGGCACTGTAACTTAATTGAAGAAATGTGATTGCAAAGGATTAGCCACCTTACAATTCAGTATGTAGAATTCTGTTTACAAAGCCATGGGGGGATTAATCGCTTATTCCCTTAATTTTGCTCTTTTCTGTAATAAAATTGGATAACCTTTTTTATGAGTAAATGACATTAGCGATGGTGAAACCAGGACGGGAGCAGAACACGGTAAATTATTTCATTTAAAGGACCATTGCCTCGAAGAGTTTTTGTGCAAGGAAAATGATGACAACAGTTGTGTTCTATTACAAAAACTAGAAAAAACACTGACCCTCACTTATGGGTAATAAGCCTGGTCCTTATTCGTCTTTGAGGTCTTAGTGCGGCCAAAGTTGTCTAAATATGTGGGGTGTTGAGAACCTGAATTCTGTTAAAGTCTATGGGGAAAAAATTGTAGTTGTTTTCATGGTCTCTCCAAAAAGGGTCTACAGAATCAAAAAACCTCCAAAAAATTTTTGATTAGGTCCACTGGTGGGCTTCACGACACAACTTCACTGGTGATCTCAAGAATCAACTACACTGGTGGGCTCTAAGAATAAACTCAGCTGGTGGACTCCAAGAATCAACTCCACTGGTGGGAACCAAAAATCACCTCCACTGGTTTTGGGCCCCCAAAAATCAAATCCATGGGGGGATCAAAATCATCTTCACTGGGGATCCCAAAATCAACCCACTGGGGAACCCAAGATCATCTCCACGGTGGGAGTTAAGAAACAACCCACTGGTGGGGCCCAACAAGAAATCCCCTGGTGGGGTCCAACAAAAAACTCCCTGGTGGGTCCAAAAACGCTCCACTGTGGCCAAAAATAAAATTACTGGTTTGGGGGCCCCCCAAAAATCAACTCACTGTGGGCCCCCAAATCAAATCCCTTTTTGGGCCCCCCTAATCAAAATTTATGGTGGG